>CAEMYA010000076.1:1126051-1170202 GCA_903131615.1 Diplodus sargus | reverse complement strand
ATATATATATATATATATATATATATATATATATATATACATATATATGGGGCCTTTATTCACAGAACAGCTCAAGAGATGACAGGAAACAGGATGAGAGAGAGAGAGGGGGAGTGACACGCAGCAAAGGGCCCCAGGCCGGGACATGAACCAGGGCCCGGTGCGGCGAGGACACACACATGGGACACCCACTCTACCAACTGCAAGGTCCCACATTATACTGTCTCAATCAATTTCACACAGCTATCAGATGTCCAACAACACTGTATTTGAAATGCATTGCCCCAAACCCATCTGTGGTCCTGAATTTCAGCTGTCTAAAAGTCGCTCAAGTTCTACTGAGAGCAGGCTGTTTCTGTGCCTGCACCTTTAAATGCTAGCGAGCTCCGTCTGTCAACGCCTGCCTTGCCTGCAACAGTCCCCTCTCAGGGAGACGATGCCTCTTGCGCTAGCGGTAGCATGTGCTAAAGTTTTACGGTGGATGTATCGCTATGGCATGCCGATATGCTGTTGTTCAAACGAACCAGTTTGATGCAGAATCGGACCCAGAAGGAGAGGCTCCTGAAGAAGAACAGACTCTGTGGCTGCAGCAGGACGTTTCAGAATGGTTAGTGTGTCTGAATAATGTTAGTTTGTTCTATGTGTTGTTACAGTTACTACCATGTAGCTAATGGCTGTAAATACTATCAAACCGCGGTGACACTTATCTGTGGCTTGGGTGCAGTTGCTGGGTCCGGTATGGGAGGGACTGATCCTTTTCAAGGGTCAGCGTCGAGGCAAAGCCAGCTTTGTACTGACCCTCGTTACTGAAGCAGTCCGATGTGAAGTGATTAGCACACACATACAAGCTGACACGAACCGTAGCCGAAACGTTATCCTTTAAAATGAAACGCAACCACTGTCGCTTCTGTTGTTCTGTAGCTGGGAGAGAATATAGGCACTGATGTTGATATAGACAACTAACAACAGAGCTATTTGCATCTCTAGCTTTGAGCGACAACATGCTGAACACTGCTATCTTTCCGCCGGACACACCGAACTTCTCCTCGAGGATGGACGCCCCCCCTCTCTGATATCTCCTATCACCATGCAGAGGAGGCCGGGCTATGATAATGACTCCTTTTGTTACATAACGAAAGAAGCAGAATCTGAACAGCCTGTAGGAGCGCCGTTTTACCAGTGGGTGGGCTGGAGAGACCATGCAGGAATTGTTTGCTTTCCTTATCCTGGGAGTTGGCAGGCTCAGGGAGGACCAGCTTATATATGTAGAGACCAGAGAAAGCATGTTTTTCATAATATGGGACCTTTAAAGTAGAGGGATACAGGGCTATCAAGCTTGATATTGGATTAAGCCTTAAAGGGGACTGTTGGTCCTTGGCAGAGGTATGCACTCTACTGAGTGCTATTCTCACTAATGTATGTATTTAAATGAACTGGACCTCTTATAAGCACAACAGTACTGTTGGATCAAATCAACACATCTGAATTACAGTACTGCCAACAGTAAACGGTCCCAAAAGGTACCACTCCCCAGACAGTAGAAGTGTGCTGAAGTGGATCACTTTCTGCTCAGGGTAGAGATTCCTTCTTTATGAGGTTTTCAGTGTGGGGCATGAAAGTCTAGGGGGGAAGTGCAGAGGCCAAACATGCAGTTCAAGACAAATTGAGCAGCAAATATTGTTTCACAGAATCAACTGCATGAGGGCACGGCTAACCTGAAGGGCCGTACACTGAGCTTCATCTTTACCCTTAAAAGGAGTGCTTCTAATCCGCTGTCAAGACTTGACAAGACGCACATTCTACACACACACACACACACACACACACACACACACACACACACTATCCCTGCTTCTTGTCCCAGAACCATCTTCACCTCTCGCCCCCGTTATCAGAACTCACTGTTTCCACTTAGTCCTTTTTATGCTGTGATCTTCTCTGTGATACTTCTTTCCATCTCAGGAGAATGAATCATCTCAGTTTTCACAGCTTGCAGCAGAGGCCGGTATGATGAACGTCAGATCTCTCTCAGCATCGTTAGTCATCTACTGAACTTTTACCAGACAGTTATTTGCCTACAGCAGGTGTACACTGTCAAGGTTACAGGGACAGGAAGAACCTTAATGTATGATGTGCTATGACACGTACAGATCACTGAGCAGGTCCTGGACCACTGTAGCTGACACTCAAACTATGTGAGGAACATTGTGGATTGATCTGCGATTAGCTCTGCTGCAGGCTAGGCTAACGTAGGGCAACAGCTTTCTATTCTCTAACCTACTGGGGATGTAGCCTCACAAATACCAAGAGTATTTATGGAAGGCCTGGGTGTCATGGCAACTGGGGGATTGTGTGTAAAACGCAGAGGGGAATGGAAAGGCCAAGCTATACACAGCAACTGATTGTACTGTGTTTAAAGGGGAAATAATAGATCTACATGCTCTTTCGCTGCCCTCTGACAGTTGAATGTTGTGATGTTGTGAATATTATAACTGATTATGTCTGATGACTTCCTTCCCAGAGCCCGAATCCATACAAACAAAACTTTTCCTCTGCAATGGCTTTGCAGTAGAATGAAATAGAATACATGAGGACCTGGTCTTAGCTGCTCCAGACAAATAATAGCACTCTTCCTGGGAGGAAGCATTTGTGTCTCGGTAAGTTTTCCCACATTATTTGATAAAAAAAATAATAACATTAAATTGCATCCTCTCCTTCTCCCTCAGTGCACAATCCACACTATACAAACACGCAAATGCTGCACTGAAGGATTTAAGTTTCCACATGATACATAGTTGCATATAAACATGACGAATAGTTGTGAAGTCACAGAACCCTGCTCGTGGTTACATGTCTTGAACTGAGATGTAGCTGAGCTCAGAGAAACTTTCCTCCTTCAGCAGGTGGAAGTGGTAGTAGGATGGTCTCACAGGTTTAGTAGATTCTGTGTTTGAAGGTGTGAGCACTGCTGAGATTGTATTCCCTCGGCTAAGGAGGGTATGATTTTGCTTATTGGTTGGTTTGTCAGCAGGATTACACAAAAACTACTGAACAGATTTCCATAAACCTTAGACAGAGTATGGGTCTCTGCCCAGAAAGGACCCCATTTACTGTTAATGGTTTTCTTACTTTCTTTAACATTGTGACACATTGCATGACACATCATGATGTAAAAGGTCAGCCATACTCTGGTGGCTGGTATGAGTGAGTACGTTTTGACACGGATCCAATTAAAAATCTAGATCTAGTGGATTTAAATGTGTTTAACTTGATATTGGAGGCTTAATTTAATATAAAGCGGACTATTGGCGTAAGTAAGCACTCAACTGAGCACCAACCTTGTTAATTACATACATTCTTGTCAGTTCTTGGTCCTCATTCCGGTCAAGTTATGTATTTGAACAAAAACAAAACATGAATTTAAAAAAAAGTGACATGTCTCAAAAGTAACACATTTTGTGATTCCTCTTTCATATGTCACCTCTCTCCAATCAAGCAGCTGGTCAAAAACAATTATTATCCTGCTCCATTCATAGCTGTAATAAATAACTAGTTGATGTAAATATAAAGGCCTATGTATGCTTTGAATAAAGTGATTTTTACATTGTTGAACAACATCTAAAGTAAGTTGTGGTGGTAGGATGTGGAGTATTCCACTATCAGTATTATGTTGGCAGAACTACGTGCTCTGCTGAGCACCATTCTAATTAAATCTATATTCAAATTCTTGTCAGTTCTTGGTTCTGATTCAGGTCTGCTGTTCTGAGGTATCAAAGTAAGTTCCACTATCAGAAAACCACTTGTAAACAACCCCTGAAAACTGAAATGGTGACCTCATGCTGCACTTGTAAAAAGTCCAAGCAATAAAGAAGTCACAAATATTCTGACACTGACTTTACATTCCAGTGACGGCAAAACCAGGCCTGTTATTGTGGGACAAACAACAGCCTAGTTTACCCTGCAAGAGTGTCTGCTGGCTTCTGTTAGCTACTGTGATTCTGCTGTATAAGAACTTTAGTAGAAAACATTCAAAAATGTACTAAAATGATCAACAGAATGTAAAGGAATAGCAGTTTTGACAATACGATGTTTATGTGATGTGTTCCAGAGATATTTGATGGAGTTGGCATGCTAGCCCTTGTCACAACAAATTCCACAAGATTATCTGGAAAGGAGCTGCTGGAAAGGTTAAAGGTGAAGGTGTGCGGTCTAACCACCTAACTGTTCCTGTCTATCACAAGCTAACTTCAACCAGTCACATCAACAGTAGGAGAGCGCTACAACCAGCAGAGCCAGTTAGTACATCAGACTCTTACTGACGTCAGCGGAGAGGAGAGGGAAAACACCCCTCTTAATCAAGGAAAAAAACCTCTCCTTTTCTGAGCAGCTACGCTAATCTCTTGAGGAGCCACCATTGTTATATTAAAAGGAACAATTGCTTTTCTCGCTTGATGTCACATGTACACCACACCCATAACTGCCAAGAGTTGACCCCAGGACACTGATTGGTTCAGCGCAAGCCACAAACGCAAAGCTCGAAGCCTGGCCAAAAAAAAATCTGTCTGTGCAGGTTGTATCTAAATGGTTGCAAACTGTTTCACTCAGTCAGGTCTACATAAATGCTGTTTATATGGCTAATGTTATCAACCGCCTACCTGCAGTAGTTACCACATCATCAACATTTCTGTGGATTTATCATACTTTGAGTGGGTTTTTAACCTGGAGGTAAAATACTGTGTATCATGACTGAGCTGACAACAACACTGTCAGTCACCTGTGAGGGGAGCTGCATAGCCAGAAGCAACTGATTCAGTCAGTGACAATAATGACACTCCTCTTCCATTTCCAGTGTTTTTCTCTGAATGTTGTTTTTTACGTAAACGAGACTCTTTCCTGCTTAAAAATGAGGTGTTGAAATGGGGAGGGAGGTGGCGCCTTCTATCCGGGTCAGTGCTGACATGAAAGGAATCAATTTGAGTGGGTCCGTGCATGCTCTCGTCCTAATCACACAGATCCATGTTCAGACAGGCGATTGTTCACCTCTTAATCCGTGTGATGAATTACTGTCTGATGGCACAGGGATCATCATCAGCACCGTCGTCACAGCCCTCGCTGACCCACCGGCTGGCAACATGATTTCCACATCCATTTCCACATGAATAACGCAGCCTGAACACACATGGCACCCTTACATAGACACATACTGTTGAACACACTGGCGCTGATGTTCTTGCTTGGGACTGAGAACGTGAGCTGCATATCACAGCGTGGCTAAATGATCCTCTTCCCTTCACCCTCTATCCATCCTCTGTCTTTACACTCTCTCTGCTGATACTCTCCTCATCCCCTCAGCTCTGCCCTCTCCGCTCGCTCGCTGTGATCTCACAGACGAGACTCGGGGCAGAGAATCCCTAATGTTTATCGCCGACCAAGTGGATGCTGTCAAGGAATAAATAACCATCACATTTGGTGATTGCTTGATGAGATGTAATTAGGCGTGCCGACTGCAGATTAATCATGAACTCGGCCGTCTCATGCTAAAGCGCCGCTTTCAAGGAGGATTAGAAGGGACTGACATTAACATATACTAAAAGACCAATGGCGTTTTATTAGAGACTAAAATATAAAGTGATAGCCATGGAGTTATAGCTGGCAAAAAATATTTCATCTCTTCTGCATCTCGCCTCTCAGAACTAAAGACAGCTCAAGAATAAATGTAATCATTTGAAATATAGATACACATCTTTTGGTCAATAACTTCTTTAATCCAATATGTCCTGGTTCAAAAATTGGTAAAAGACAGTACCTGATTATGAGAATTTTGTTTTTGGAAAAAGAGTTATGCCCTTCAGTTTGCAACTCTCTTGCAAAGGTCACCCTTTTGATGAAACATGATGGAGTTAATTTTCAGTTCATTAGCTTTTTTATTCTTTGATCCAGAAAAGAGTGACCTGACCCTGAGAGCTGATGCATATCGCTGTAACTTGACAAAAACAGGTACAGTATAGAAATGATGTTGTGCTGAACAGTTTCGACTCCAGCTGGTTCCTGAGGGAGAACAAGTCTGAGACATTTTGTTTTTAATCCATCTCCACCCAGACACACATCCCATCCAGTGTTGTTCTAACCTTCTCAACAAGAGAAGTTATGATGCCATTTATCGCAAAACGTCACCGCAAAAGCCTTATCAGCACCTTTGGTTCAGATACAGCAAATAAAAAAACAAGAAAGTTAGAGGGGGAAAAGGTTATGGCATACAAGCAAAAACAAAATTGGGCTGAAAAGGGAAATAGATTTCAACAAACAGGGAGGGGAATGTGCCAAAAGAAAAACACCTAAGTGCTGAGAATGTACTTGAAGAAATAGCGAGAAGGGAGAGACAGCAAAGACACATCACACAGCTCTCAAAAAACCAGCATGATCAACGACATGGAAGCAAGAGAGGAAGGCAGAAATGGGAGAAGGGGGACAGGAGGAGTAATCACAGAGAAAGTCTTGCCCTACCTCTGGCCATTGCCACTCCAACTATAGTCCATGTAACATCCCTGTTAGTCCCAGCTGGTCTGACAGTCAGTCAGTCAGTCAGTCAGCCTGTCAGAGGGCTCCAGGATGTGGAGTCGAGGCTGGGCTGGACTGGTGTCTGGTTCCCAGCAAGCAGGCAGCGGCAGCAGCCCAGTCGTCCTCTCTGCTCACACGAACACGCGGCTACATGCAGCACGACAACAGAGGCACTGGAGCCTCGGCAGGGACAGCAGCAACATCCCTCCCATCCACCCTGAATTAATTAAGCCCTTTTCTCCCTCTGCTGCCCTCCCTCCCTCTCTCTCTTTCTCTCTCTCTCGCTCTCTCTCTCTCTCTCTCTCGTTTCTGATTCTTATGTGCGCATGGTTAATGCTCCGCGTGTGTGTGTGTGTGTGTGTGTTTCTGCTTCCCCCTGTGCTCAGTTTCCTCTCTTGCTCTCTTCCCTCTTTCTGTCTCACTGATCAACAACTGCAAATGGGTACTCTTTCCTCCTCCGCTCCACCCTCTGTAAGTAAGGTTAAATCTGTCTTGCCTTTCTTTGTAGTTTTTTTTTCTACACTAAGCAACAAATCAGTGAATGGAAAAAGATTTTAATATATTCTCATTTATGTCTTTTCGGGATGTTCTTTTAGAGATCAGAAGCTAAACTAGGAGAAACTTTCACACTCGTGACAGAGGCACAAAATCAACGTTTGGGAATATTTTTCAAAAATGTGTTTTGATAAATGAAAAATTCTACATACTAGAAGGGACTTTTAACTGGTTATGTAACAGTCTTAATTTAATATGCCTATGTGACCTACATAAGCAGCAAGACCATCGGGTAGAAGATTGACTACATCTGTACTCTAGTTATTCTTCATGCCTGTCACCGGGTCGGAATCCGACTTATCCAGGTGATTAAGTCATAAAATTAAAACAACATTTTTAATGGCATGAGCTGCTGCTGATGAATTATAGGAGTCTAACAGCCTGCAGAAATAAGCTGTCATTAATAAATGAAACAATATATTAAGCAAGATAGATACATTACCTCATCGCCTGCAAACAGCTGCGTTTGAGAGAAAAAAATAGTAATGAAATATGCTGAGTGTCACACAAGGCAGTGGTGCTTATTCAACTTTTGTCCACAGGGGCCGACAGAATCAACAAAAAATGTCGTTCCTTGTAGCCCCTTTAACTTTTAACAAAGCAGAATTTAAAACTCAGCACTGTTCAAAAAAGAAAAAGAAAAATTGTTGACAGGCATAACTTTGAGTCTGTTGTCTCAACAGCAGCCAGCCTGACCTCATACATTGTACACTCGTCTGAGCTGAAACGGTCAATACGTGAAAAATAACATATTCGAGGAGTATGGTTTAGACCTGCTCAATCTGGAGAGTGTTGTTAGATGACTTTCATTGTGAATTGGCACAATAACATTGATTGATTGATTGATTGATTGATTGATTGATTGACTCAATTCAAGTTCAGTTCACACAGGGAATATTCACTGAATTTTTGTAATTTGGGGCAGGACCACAAGTTGTAGTGCAGAGCAGAGTCCACTGTCATTGAGGACCATAGCTGCAGGACAGTGTCGCAGCCAAGAAAACAAACACGCACATTTAGTGGCTTAATGAGGCTCACCTATACCATTGTTGTAGTCCAATACAACAATCTGGCCAAAACAACTATCTTTGTGAAGCTTACACATACCACAACACACATACCACAATTCATCAGTACACATATGCACGAAATTAAAAGTACAGTTTGCTAACGATGACTGACGTTTGATTAAACCTGGTAGTGTGTTACAGAGTTGAATACCGTGTACGGAGAAAGCTGATTTTACACATTTAGATGCAAGATGTGGTATTTTACAGTTTTCATTCAAATTTGAATTAAATTATATGTTTACCACCAAAGTTACAGTCACAGTGAGATTTCTTTGGCCTTCCCATTTAATTAAATGAGGGTGCAGAATATTGGAAACACCACCACTGGGACCAAACACTACAATACTACAACATATGCAATTGGAAAAAAAAGAAATAAACAAAATAGGCAATTGGCCACATTAGCAAGCTGTGGGACATCCTAGTAAAGAATTCAGCAGACTCAACCTGCAAAATAAATAGTAACCTAAGGCAGTGGCAAAACATACGACTTCAATCTTTAAAAGCCGGCTGTCAGTGAGCAAGCAGTCCAGAGATAAATTGTTAGCGCACACTTAGCCTACAAAAGTTTTTCTCAGGACATTTCCATCAAAAATAAAGTTAATCCCCTGAACTTCACTTGAAGACATTTTGCCCTCTAGCAGCATTTTATTGCAGCCACAGTAAAGCACATCGTTTTTTGTATAGGCTTAAACACGTACAATCAAGTTATTCCAAAATCTATGCAGTAAAACAATGTGACACTGGTGGCAGTAATGAAACCTGTATGCCAAACACATCTATTGTTTGTTTCTTTGTTTTTTTTACTCAAATCTTAAATAAAGACATATCACGACAACCTTAGTCCAAGACAGAATTTAACATTTACTTGGGAGAAAAAGCTGGCCATGCCATGGAAGCAGGTAAATAAGGCAGAGCAATGCAAAGCCTGCGGGAAAACCAGCGCAAGAGCACATAAAACTTCACTGAGCTCCGTCAATCCTCCTCTCTTAGGTTTTTAGATCTTACTGTATACTTCTCACCATTACCCTTACATTATCTGTGTGCCTCTCTTTCTCTCCCCCTCACGCCCACACACTCACAGAATACATCCTGCAGTGTGTCACAGAACTGTAAAGGTGTCACTGCAATGTGTCGGCCTGTTGTCGTGCTGCTGGTTTTTTCTGTAGAGAAGTCATTGATGAATAAAGCCAGTAGCATCCATCTATCAGTCCCTTCTCACAGCTCCTCTTACAGCATTAGCACACACATCCTTTTTTCTTTCTCTTCCACATACACATACACATACACACACACACACACACACACACACACAGACAGAAAGACAGACAGACACACAGACAGTCAGACACACAAACACACACACACACACACACACACACACACACACGTGGTGTGTTGCCTCAGAATCCTGCATAGCTTCCTGCTGCTGTAGATGTGAGCTAAAAGAGGCTGATCCCCAGAGAAACAAGAGGAGCGTGCATTACACCCCCCCCAATCCGCACATTTCCGTCTTCCTGTCGCCTGGATGTTACACTGAGCCGTTGTCAATTTCAGTCAATACAATTTCAATGGCGCTCCTCGTTCAAAAGCAGCCGAACAAAGCAGCAGAGAGAAGGGATTCTCAGAAAAGAAGCAATGAGCAGATCAGGTTATACTGTGAAGCCACAACCCAAAGATGGGGACCGTCCTGGCGGTGGGAACTCTGTAGAAGGACAAGCAAAAATACTTACAGGGCATGAACTAATCTTAAAAGGGAAATTGGCTCTCCTGCTCCCTTGGTTCTTCAAAGTAGCTCAGAGGAATGTGATTGTGTTGGAGGAGAAAAATACAATCCGCTCCAAGTTTCTACCACTTCCCAAAGTATGTCTGACATTCACTGATAACTCTGAAGCACTGGTTGGTGGGTTTTCAAGGCAGTCAGCGAAGGGAAGGGGGCCTGTTGAATGTCAGAGATGATGACGCAACTGTAAAGGCAAAGGTCACTTGATGGGGATAAAGTCGCATTCCACTAATTGAACAGTGGATATCAGACACCGTAAATGATGAGGAGGGGCTTCCACTGCCACAGCAAAAACAAATGGCCCTCAGCTTACTGTAAGAAGACAAACAGGATGAAAACAGTCGCATTTTGTGAAAAAAGGCTGTAGGCTTGTGTATTCATCCCCACTGAGCTCAGGGTGCTCAGGGAGTCATTGTTGCAGCACTCACAGTTATGCTATTGTTAGGCTTGCATCTTGATTTGTAAAGATCCATAAATCATTGGGTTGATGCCCTGACAATGATTTACCTCAAAATCTTTTTCAAAAAGATAGTGGTATTTTACAACTTGACGTCATCTTTGTGACTCAACTAATATTCACTGAAAATAACTCCAGAGTTCAACAACATATACAGTGCCATCCGTCAGTGCTTCAGTAATAAACAACAACATTTTGAAATCCTCTTTGTCAGCGAATCAATAAAGGAGTTCTAACACCTCTGACACTTTCTAACCCGTCAGTTGATGATCTTCCTGCACACATGATACATGTTTGGAAGTGTGGCTGTGCTGGTTTGCTAACTGTGCTGTTATTCCCAGGGGGAGGGGGATGGAGGCTGATACTGCCTTTGAATTCAATAATTTAAAGTGAATGCTATTTGATCGATTTTCATTTTAGAATTGAAACCGTGGCACAACAAACATTGTAAAGTTGTGTTTGTATACCAATTACTTGGCAACATTCTTTGTGATTCCTGGGCCTTAAATTCCAGTGTAGGAATGTTTTTGTATAATATGGAAGTCAAATAGAGGAAGTGGCAGAGGATTGTGAGGGTGAACGTGTGGCAGGTCAGGGCAGGTCATCATAATTCCTGGCCAAATAGCTGAACGATGGAGGATGAGGGAGATAGCTGTGTCTTAGTAAGATTTTCCTGTTTAAACATAAAAGAGTTAAAAATAGAAAATCAAAAATACAACATATAAATAGCTGAAGCATCTAATAGGGCAATAGACAGCAACGTGAAAAAAAACAATGCTGGAAATGAGGCATCCACTGCCAGTGAAGCATGAACTCTGGCCAAACACAAACTACATTTCAGAGTGGGCAAGATCTCAAGGAGCTTGTTGCTGGGTAAGTTATATTGTGGAGGAGCTGTTATTTAAGAGTTATATTGTAATAGAAGTGTAACGAGTGATGTAACATTACTTTTGAGACCAAGTAATATTTTAAGTAATATTATTACTTTTTAACTGCATAACTGATGAGTAATTTATTATACTTCCTGAGTAACTTGCCATGCACTGGTTTATACTTATTTTCCATAAGCTTGCATTGTGAAAGATGTGTCTGTAGGACATCTAACGTTTTTTGAGTGTCACAACCACCCCTTAACGGCTTGTTTTGCTGTCTTTATTTGAGTCAAGTTCAATAAAATTTTTAAAAGTCTAAAAGAGCACTGTTATTTTATCGCCATTCAAATTAGCCGGGCAGTAAACTTGTAGCTCGATGACTCGGTTGGCAGAATTCACCCCAGCTTTTCCCATGGGCCACACAAAACGGAATATCTGGGTGAAACTCAGCAGTTTTCATAGGAAGGACTCCGCCTCCAATACTGTGTCTAGATTTAATACAAAATCCATGCTATTAAAATGGCAAAATCTTCACAAACGAAAAAGGAATGAGCTGCTAGCTTGATCATTCATACTGTTAGCGACCGGGTTTTCAGCAAACATTTTCGGTATGTCGGTTGCTGGCTATGTTGTTGTTGCAGTTTCCTGTAATGAAGAGGATTTTGAAAACAGTAACACGTTGACAATAGAAGGGAGGAGAATGCTGCCTGAAATGACCAAATACTTGTTGCTTACACAGCCTGCATAGCTGCCTCATTAGCTGCGAAATGCTCCTGTTTTCATAAACTGTGTGTGTTGAATAAGGAGACCTTTTGGGTTTTCTTGGCCTAGGGCTTACCTGAAGCAGTAGAGAGGTACGTGGAGGCGAGAAGGGCTGCAGCCTCGGAGGTGGCTGAAGTTAAAACTGGGGTGTGGGAGGATGCTATGGAAAAGGACTTTCCGTTGGCCTCAAGGAAGTTTTTAAGAAAATTTGTCCATATCCCTGGCAGAGGTTACTGTGGTGGTCAAAAAGCTCCTCAGCAGCAAGCATCCAGGGTTGGCTGAGGTTCACCCTTAGATGCTGAAGGTTCTGGACATTGTCAGGCTGTCTTGATGACACACATCTTCAGTGTCATGTGGAGGTCAGGGACCATACCTTTGTAGTGGCTCCTGTTTTCGTAAACTGTGTGTGTCCATAATTTGGTGATCAACATTAGTGGTTCAGTCAGATTTAGTTTTTTTTCTGCTGTTTGCTGCCATAGAAGACACGTTGAGAGTTGTTAAAGTGTAAGAGTACCAAATTCATGGTTTAACAGAAAGAATCTCTTAACATTGGATTGAGTTGGGGCATGTTAGCTTTGTGTAGTTTCATTTTTTTAAATAGACTTGAGAGCTTGATCAATCTCATCATCCAACTTTTGGCAAATTAAACAAATGACAGTATTACCTAAAATGTCAACTATCCCTTTAACCAAGACTGTAATCCTTACTAACCACGTGCTGTGAGTGCCTGAACATAACTTTAACAAATGCTTATTATTATTTCTATGCTTTCTATTTTCTATGAGACACAGTAAGCACCATTATTGTCAGAATACAATTGACTGTTTTGACACATGCAATCATTTCATGTGTACACACAGGTCAATTATTGGGGGGAAAAAAATAAAGGAAAATAACTGTCTTCAGTGCAGAAACTAATCATCTCTGAAATGAGAAAAAGAACTAAGAATAAGAAACCTCCTTTATAGTTTCTCTGATTGACTGTTTTTCCATTTATCAAAGCTGAGTGGGCGTGTCATGTGGGCTCGGACACAGGTGGCTTTTAACTGTCCGAGTGATAAGATAAGATGAGAGGACATGAGCTTGTTTCATCACAGGGAAAAACAGCAGTTGCAACATCAAAGCGTCATACAGTAGGAATGCAGTGCGACTTCAAGAGGGGTTTGTGAGTAGATTTAACGCTCAGATAAACGGTTTGAAGGTTGCAAGTCAGTCAGTTTCATGTGACACCTGCTAAGAGGGAGAAAGAACGGTAGAGGATCCATCTACTGCTACAAACTCTGATTCTTTGTTTCACCTCCGGAGACCCTCTGTAACTGTAGTTGTTCAGTAAGAACGGCTCTGCACCACAGGCTGTTGTTTCACTTCCCCCAACTTCACGTTATGTCTTTATCTCACAGAGCTGCATAACTGATACGTCACAACCGCACAGTTTCACGATAGGTATAGTTACAGTTTCAGTCGTGGACAGTTATTTACATGGAAATAACTGGTGTACACATAACGTAGAACCACATATGCATCACATGCACACCACCCACACAGGCAGTGTCTCACACACATATACACAATCACAATCAATAGAACTCCAAAACAGGAAGTGTTTAGTGTGTGTGTGTGTGTGTGTGTGTGTGTGTGTGTGTGTGTGTGTGTGTGTGCATGTGTGTGTGTGTGTGTGTAATAAATGGACTACAGACAGATGCAGAAGCTTGAATATTGCAAGGCAGCTGCATGAGCAGTGAAGAAGAATAACTACAAGAAACATTTTACATTCCATTTCTTTGGCTCTTGAGCATGCTCAGCTGTTTTTTATCCACTAACATGACTGATTTCTTTCATCCTGGATTGCACATGGAAAATAATAGCAGCAGTAGTCATTCACTTCCCAGTCTGTCCAGCCTACTCATCTGAGCTCCATTCATCTGCATGAACACATCCCCCACAATGTGTGAATCAAAGAGTTCACAAAAATCAGTCAGGGACGCTCTCCAGAGCCATTGGTAACATTTGCGCACACTTCATAATGGAGCACACTCACGGCTGGGAAGTGGCTGACAACTCAATTACTGAAAAGAGTGGGTTAGTTTTTTTGTGCTGTGGCCTTGACATCAAGCTTTTCATTCCTCCATCAGCTGGCAGTCATTTCTGAAAAGTCATACACATGGAGGATTATTGAATAGGCCTCAGACAAGGTGAGTTTGTCTAAAACCATCTTCTAACTATTGAATTCAGAGTTAACACTGAGATAGAAATAATGGAAAATGTGTTTTTCTGGCAGTAGACAGAAGAAAAGAACAGGGTCATGTCATCACATCTGCGGCCATGTGTCTTGGACAGTTAACTGATCATCACCTAGTGGATTAGATGGCAGAGGGAGAATTCCAGACAGCCCGGGTAAACCCAAACGAGTAATGAGGGTGAAATGGGAATGTCTGCTAGGAGCTGATGTGCTTTTATGCAACATTTGAAGGGAATATGGGTTAAATTCAATAAGTAATAATGATTAGCAGGGATAATTATAAATAAATAAATAAATACATAAATGAATGAATAAATAAATAAATAAATAAATAAATAAAAAGATCTACCACTAGGGGTTCAAAGTGTCACGCTGCATGGCATGGACAAAGAAAGACTACAAACAAAATGGTTGATCAATGGGGGCTACAAGATGGTAGATTAGGGTTGGACTCAGAAAGATCCAAGATGGTGGATCACCAATTGTTTCTTTGATAGGGGAGAAACAAAGAAACGATGGTGGTGCTCACACCATTTGCTCACTGATATCACACGGAGGTGAAATGCTGTCTAGGCTGAAGATGTGTGGGAGTGACGTGATGCTTGGTTAGAGAAGATGGTTAGCTGCATGCAAAGACCCTGAGTCTGTGTGAAGCATAATTCAACTAACACCAATTGTGTTGTGTAGCAAAGCAAAGTATCAATAACCTGACCTGAGATCACAAGAGCACCCAAAGAGAGAACATACACATAGATTGAACACGTGCATTAAATCAACCAGAGTTAAACAGTCCTCTGCTTAATTGTACTATGCTATGCTGTGCTAATTAGGCCCAGTTCAATGATACTAGTCTTTGTAGAAAAGGTGCTCATGGTTCCTTAGCTAATGAGCTAAGCAAAAGAATGCTGTAATCCTAATGTTGAACAGTACTGTCCTCTACAATGTCTGATGAAGAAGATGGATGGAGGAAACTGGTCGCTCCTTTCCTTTGCAGGGGAAAGGAGTGTTCCCCAGATTGTGGAATTAGCTGGCAAGCTTTGTGTCACAGCTGCTGGTTCTAACTGAGCTGTGGTACTATTGCGACCTCATGTCATTGCTGTAGGGTATGATTCTGTGGGCCTGCTGGAACCGCAGCTGGCAGCTCTCAGCAGCTTTTGGGCCCAGGAGGGCCCAGGAGAAGAGCTGGGGGGAAGGCTGCCCAGGGGAGAAGAGGTGGTGAAGGGAACTGGGGGCAACTGAGTGAGGGCAGAGCTGGAGAGGAGCTCTGAAGAGCGAAGAGAGCAGACAGCCCAATGGGAAAGAGAGTGAACAAAGGAAGGTGCTGGAGTTTTGTCTGCATTGTTGTCACCATGACCAATAGTAACTCAAGGCTGTGTCTCTTGGGAGTCTTTGCACCGAGATGTGAAGACTGGGGAATTCTGGAGTCCATTTTGAAATCCACAATGAACAACTTCATCTGTGGATGCCACCAGAGCTGTGGTCAAGAAGGTCATTGTTGCATGTCATAGCAGCAACCTAAAAAACAACTGGTGGACAAAGGGGCTGTCAAGTTGAATAAGGGGACCTTTTGGGTTTTCTTGGCCTAGGGCTTACCTGAAGCAGTAGAGAGGTACGTGGAGGCGAGAAGGGCTGCAGCCTCGGACGTGGCTGAAGTTAAAACTGGGGTGTGGGAGGATGCTATGGAAAAGGACTTTCCGTTGGCCTCAAGGAAGTTCTGAAGAAAATTTGTCCATATCCCTGGCAGAGGTTACTGTGGTGGTCAAAAAGCTCCTCAGCAGCAAGCTTCCAGGGTTGGCTGAGGTTCACCCTTAGATGCTGAAGGTTCTGGACAATGTCAGGCTGTCTTGATGACACACATCTTCAGTGTCATGTGGAGGTCAGGGACAATACCTTTGTAGTGGCATACCAGGGTGGTTGTCCCCATCTTCAAGAAGGGGGACCAGAGGGTATTGTTGTGGTCACTTTCTGAGATTTGAGGGGGGGGGTGCTGCCATACTGTGTGATGTTTGATTGGTCGCCTGCCTGGTTACGCTGCCGCTTAAATCTGACGTGAGCGGAAGGAGCGGGGCAGTGTGGGGAAAAGCCAACAGGGAGCCTCGTGCAGGAAGGAGGCAGACGCCCGGGGAAAGGGAAAGTGATTCGAATATAGGAAGAACCCCATTCAACCTCCAGATGGAATTATGAGTTATGTTTTTGTCTTGCTAAATAAACCAATGAAATGAGAAACCGCGACCGGGAACCAACGGATAGAGGTCAATCAACCAGGACGCTGGAGCAGGTGGCCGGCCCGACGCCTCTGAAGCGGGACGCCGACCTCCCTGGAAGGCCTCTCACACCAAGCTACAGGTGGTGAGAGTTGGCGAAGGCAGCCGGGTAAGTCGAACATTGTGCGGTATGGCAGCCGACTTCCACTGATCTCCAGTTGTTCCATTCACAGAAATATGCGTACCAGTGTCATCCCTGTAGCCTAGACTTGCCGGAGCACCACCCTTAAATCTTGAGTTTCCAGGGTGGCGTTTGGTTGCGACAGTATGCTCTATTTATTGGGGTATCACACTGCTCAGCCTCCCTTGGAAAGTTTATTTGAGTGTGCTGGACAGGAAACTGCGATCGATAGACAAACCTTGGATTTGCAAGGAACAATGCAGATTCCGGTATGGTTGTGAAACAGCAGACCAACTCTCCACTCTTGTGGGTTTGCTTTGGGTTCGTGGGGATTTGCCCATCCAGTCTACATGTGTCTTGTGGACTTTAGAAGACCTACGACCGTTTCCCCCAGAGTACTGTGAGGGGGACTGTGGGAAGACTGTGAACTGGGTCCATGGCTGCTGGCTTCCCTATCCCTATACAACCAAAGTGAGAGCTGTGTCTGTATACTCAGCACTAAGTATGTTTTTATGGTGGGTGTTGAACTCCACCTGAGCTGTTCCCCCAGTACAGGTTGTGATATTTATGGACAGGATCTCATGTCATGGTGAGGAGAGTGTCCAGTTCCAAAACCCCAGGATTAAGTCTCTGCTCTTTGCAGATAACATGGTTCTACTTGCTTGTTCAGTCCTCAGTCTTCTGCCTCTAGAAGGCACTGGGGCAGTTTGCAGCTGAGTGTTAGAGAAGTATCTCGGGGTTCTGCTCACAAGTGACATAAAAATAGATTTGACTTAGACTAGCGATTTAGTGCAATGTCAGCAGTACTGCAGGCATTGTACTAGAGCACAGATCTGGAAGGCACTAGTCCATCTACCATCCAACCATCACCTTTGGCCTAAAAGAATGAGATTGCAGATACAACCAGCCAAAATGAGTGTCCTCCATCGGGTGTCTGAGCTCAGCAATAGAGATAATGTGAGGAGCTTGGATATCCGTGAAGAGCTACTGCTCCCTTGGGTCAAAAGGAGCCAGCTGAAGTATCTCATTAGGATGTCTCCTGGATTCGTTTGGAGGTTTTCCATGCCCGACAGACTGGGAGGATACAGGCAGGCCCAGAAACCGCTGGATGGATTATACACAGATCTACCACAACATTAAAACCACTGGCAGGTGATGTGAGTGACATTGATCTTCTCGTAGCACTGCATAGTTTAGCTGAGGAATCTTGGGTCCATGGATGTTGATGCCACCCAAACACTGTTGCAGACCAAGTACACCCTCTAATGGAAATATGCACTCCCCCTATAAAGTTGTTAGCCTCTCTTAAGGCTAACAATTTTAAAGGTCTTCATAGAAAGAAAAAAAATCTCATTTGTGAGGACATGAGAGTTGTTCAGTCAGTCACTTTCTCTGTGTCCAGCTCATTCTGCTTTTCTGCCTTTTCTGGTGGTTGAACTGCCGTAATGTATGGAGCCAATCCAGATACATCACAGCCAGCCAGTAATGGGATTTATATTTGGAATATTGAGCAACCTGGACTTCTCTAGGGAAGAGAGGCATTAGGATGACTGCTCTCATCTCCTTCTGAGTTCACACTATAATATGTGTTTTCTGATATATAGAGAAAGAAATCTATTTGATTGACAAAAAGCCAGTGTAATAATTATTCTATATTCTTAATGAAATAATTTGCCAATATTGGTCAGAAACACCCACAGCCTATAGTGCATCTTGAAATAAGGAAATAAAGTCAATATTAGCATACACTTTTCAGTTAACGGGCTCTGTCAGAGTCAAGTGACGGAGCTATCTGTTGCTCTAGTATCAAACATTTTCCTCGCCTGTTGCGTGCACACCTACACAAGTTTGACACTTTGACAGAAAAGGGGAGAATGTGAATCACTTGAAGTCAATTTATTGATCGTCTTCACCTTATGTAGGACATGACATTTGATCGCCTAATTTTAACATGACACATCACTTCCTGTCATCAGGCTGTGAATACAGCAGCATGCTGGCCGCTCTGAACAGGAATAAGATGTGAAGTAACTGTCAGACCTGGACTTTTAAAGAGGACTCAGATGCAGAGTAGAGACAGTGAAGGTAGGATTTTATTCTGAAATTCTAGAGCCTCTCAGACAGAGTGACAAAATAACAGGCTTTAGATAATACCAAGACATAAGAAATACAACTGAGAACAAAAAAACACACTCCAAACATGGAGGGAAAAACCTCAAGGCTAAAACAAAAGACTAACAAAATATCATTCTACAGGAGGCAAAATAAAACAGCTAAGAACTAACCTACACTACGCGGCTGAGCTACAGAATTTACAACAAAAAATCACTCCAACGGAGGCAAGCATTTTTCACCTATAAACTTAAACTACGCTGCAAGACTGAGCTATGAAATTGAAACTGTGGTGACTGGCTGGGGTGCACGGCTGAAACGAAACACTCTGGCACAAGACAAGGGGAGATGCAGACTATAAAAGGGTAATGGGGAACAGGTGGACACGATCAGGAATGAGGGAAGACAATCAGACCGGTGACACATGAGGAAGTGCGAGTGACCTGAAACGAGAGGAGAGTTACTTTTCAAAATAAAACAGGAAGTCAGAACGAGACAACCCTCACCACGGTGTGACAGTAACTGTGTCTTGCCATGCTGAACAGTGATACAGTGATGTAATGACTGATAATAGTCTGAAAACAGTGGTCTATACCATACATAGATGAATCCTCTTAAAACTCCCCTTTCCTCCATGACAGGGCCCTAACTGGTACGTGATGGGTCCGTGGGTGGATCTGGTAGAGTCCGTAACTGCAATGAGATCCCCTGCGATGATTTAGTGAAGGTGAAGCTGTTCTAACTGTACCATAGGCATACAGTATTTGCATGTGTGCTAGAATGTGATTCCCACACGAGCATATTTAATGATTATTAGGCTACCATATCATTAGGTCATCAATATTTTGCTTCAGCTTTTCATTTTTCCACAGTACTGCATGAAAGTGAAAATAATAAGGCTTAAATGGACTTAAATACTGGTCACTGTTGGTAAATGTAAGTCAGTTTTAAAGGAGCTGGTAATTGTGTCTTTTACTCCTCAACACAAACACACTAGGTTGACTTTGTACAATTTAATCTGCCTCACTTTTTATGTTGGGAAACAAAGTAAGTATATCAGAGTTATTGTATGTGTTCTTTCATGTTTTGAAAATGGGGGAGGAAATGTTTGACAGTTGTCATGACAATTTTATGAAAACAGCAACCAATCATCATCCTGTGGGTTGCCCTCAGAGACGGAACACCTTCTTAGTAATCAGCATCAGTTAGATGTCTCTCTTAAAGGGGTCCAGTTGTGAGGTATATGACCACACTGTCAAAATTCACAGCAAAAGCAGTGTTCATATTGCCATGATTTCCGTCACAACACAGAGTATCGTATGGAGTAAAGGAGTAATTATTTCTGGAAATGCAATGAAAACTGATGAATGAATTACAACATGAGTCCCCAAGCTGGTTAACTGCCTGTGTCTCAGTTGGAATTGAAATAATATTGTGACTATTTTGGTGCTTAGCCACATTAATGCCAGGGCCCGAGAAAAGGTCAAGTGAATGGCCTCTCCCTCAATCTGCTGTACAAAAAAATGGTCATTACAGGTGTAAGGCCGTTGCCAGCTCCTTCTTCGTTCTTTTTCTTTTCTCGGCATCCTGATTTATGAGTAGGTCCTGGCAGAGCAAGGACAACTGACCCCTATTACTTAGTTTCAGTTGGTAAATTAACCAGGTCATGTGGGCAACCATATGGTACACTTTTGATATTCTGACATTACGTCCTATAAAACGACTCATACAATTTTCAGGAAAGGGGGTTTACACTTTATAAAAGCAGCAATAGATTAAAAAAATTGTAATCCTGTGGTGTTGTATATAATACGTTTTGGCAACTATTTTGGTTCAAATTAAAAGTTGGTTTTATTGCTTATATTAGGCTTAACATGATTATTGCTGGACTCCATCAGCCTCAGAAGACATCATCATTGGTACCAAAGATTCACAGTCCATAAAGAACACTGGTGTATGGAAATCTGATGCTGAATAAATACATAAGTTAATAAATAACTGACTAATATGTACATTTCTTCAGTGAGAAATATAGTTTTTAACAAATAAGTGTACAAATGCCAAATTACATACTGTTTTCTTAGCTAAATTTGATATTAATTTTACTTGAGCTAATAAACAAGAATTATCTTTTAAAGCAGCCTTTAAATTAATCTAGTTAAAGCTTGATACATTGATGCATAGTAGATCAATCATATCAATAGAGTAGGAACAGTGCTGGTTACACATAATCAATCTTAAAATGTCTTTTTCAACAGATAGGATCAATAGCTATAGCAGTTACATTTGATAAATGTACTTAATTATCCACCAACCTCTTTACAGCCTTCTCCAGCCCCAAAGGCCTTCACATCATCCCTAACTCCTTCTCTTGAGGGGAGGATAGTGTCACCATATACGACTCTAAAACTGCATGGAAGAAAACCAATCTAACTGTAAGGTCAGCATCTGGCTGCTGTAGACTACTGATGGCTCAGCTGGTGAAAGCAGCCAAAATACAGATAACAGGAATTCAAAATAATCCTTAAACCTTCACTGCTTGTCACATCTTGCACTCTCCATCTTTGCTGTCCGTTTCAAGTCTGTAAGCAGCCTCTTAAGATCAGCAAATCCAGAAAAAACATGATGAGGCAGTGTTACACATTTTGTTATAAAGGCACAAAGTCTGCAGACAAAGGACATCAGGGTGGATGGGTCAACAAAATGTCTGACTTTGACATGGGAGTTCCGTGTTTGTCAGTGTTGCTCTCCTCTACCCAGACTACAGTATTTCTAGGCAATAAAGAAATGGAAATCTATATTTCTTCCACTAGAAGGTGTTTAAGAGTAAACTATCATGTTGTCAGATAAAACTTAATATAACTTAGCAGCTGAATAAATTAATGTGGACATGCCGAAAAAGGGGGAGTTAAAAATGAAAAAAGAAAAGAAAATGTACTAGCTTTTCGTTCCCAGTCAAAAATATATGAGGGGGGCTTCTAAATACAAATATTCATAGAACATAGTACACTAAACAAATCAACACAAAAGCATGAATACATGCACCCAGCAGCACTATCAGAGCTTAAACCATATATAAACTGCTGAATTTCAAGTGGGCAGATTCTTCAAAAGGAGCAGGAGCTACCACATTTAAAATTATTCAATATAATACAAGAGCAAGGAAAATCAGAAGCCTTTGAGCTGCATACAGAGGGAAAATGCAGAGAGAAAGCATCAGAATCTATAGAGGAATCATTTATAATTTCTTTGTTGATGAAGTCTTAAATTACATATGTTGTCCGCCCATGCACTCTGGAATTAAACATGTAAGCATGTTAAGATCTGTTGGGATTAGAATTCAGGTTAGTTTAGGCACAAAAACAACTCAGTTAAAGAGAGAGAAATGTTGTCGTTGGGTTTAAATGACTAGTGAACCTTTTCTATGATAAGTCTAAAATGAATCCACCTCAAGAACCCAGTTGAAATGCAGCTGGAGGATGTAAACTCAGATCATTAAGTCAAACACATTCCCACAAACAGATCAAAGACATGACTGGTGTGTCTTGAGGTGCTTTGGAGATGCTGGATCTATACTGATGACTTTATGCACTTTGATGGGACTGGTTGGTGTTGATGAATTACTGCTAATACTGACTACTCACATTTAAAAAAATGTTTGTATGCAAAACTGTTTAATGGTTTATTATTTGCCCTATTACAATACTTATATAGTTAATATTAAAGACCTTATTTAACAAAAAAATCTACCGGCTTATTATTATTATTAAATAATAAAAACAGGCCAAGTAAAAGAGAATGTATATGGTTTATATACATGTGCAGGTGAAACAACGCAGTGACTCCCAATGCTCATTATGTCTTAATCTGGAGCACACAGTCTCTTGAAATCATCCCAGATGGCCGACTCATGTGGGTGGATGTGGGAGCTGGGATGCAGAGGAGGCGGTGAAGGACACTAATATCAAGGATGGCTTTGATCCTACGAGGTAAATCCCTCTCTGATGTCACTGAGCCACTCCACTTTGCACATGCCGACTATTAATGAAAAAACAAAAGCCCCGCTACACATGTCATGATGGAGTGAAGACAGAGCGGAAGTAGAAATTTAGTAATATATTCAAATCAAGAAACCATGCATATTAAGAGTATTGCAAGGAGCTTTAAACTGCTTATGAAACAGTCTCAGTTTAATTCTGATCCCTCTGTATGACCTACATAAGCAAACAGGACCATCAGAGAGAAGATTGGCTATTTCTGTGTAGTTATTCTTAATGCCTGCCACTGAGTTGGATCCCAAAAATGAAAACTATGTTTTATAGTGAATGGAGTATATCTCATAGCCTGAGGACAGAAGCTACTCTGTAGTCTCTGTATTGTCAGATAGCAGCAGAGCAGCTGACTATTAACGCAACATTTTTTGTTGGCCTTGCAACTGAGATATTGCTGTTGTCATTTGATTATGAAGACATAACGTTACTATAGAGTGCTGATAACATTCTCAACAAATGACTAGAACAGAGCAACACAATCTGTTAGCGGAGTTAATTGTAACAAAGGTAATTGGGGGCAGAACAAAGTTTACTTTGTTTCAGCATTGCATTATTAGAATTGTTAAACCGACATTATAGTATGTTTAATATTTTTCCCTAAAATAACTCTCAGCCACACCGGCCCCCCTTTCACTCATGTCTGCACAGTGTAACCTAAGTGAGAGGATAGGATCTCTGTGCTTTACAGCAGCACACAGTGCACCAACTAGTATTCATATTTTACAGTTGGTCAAATGGATATGCGTGTTGGTCAAAACAAAAACCCATACAAATAATTGTCATCTAAATGTGCAGTTACACTCAGTGCTAATGAACATTCCAGCATCTTTCATCTCGTTCTTTTGGTCAGCCACTTTTGCGGTTGTATGTACTCACATAGCATTTTGAGACTAGCTGGTGAACATAGTAATGAATTTAGCATCTAAAGAGCCGTGTATATTAAACATATTTTTATAGGCTGGCTTTCCCATCATTGTTAGGCTTCATCTGTCTGATTGTGGATCTCTGTTCGTGTTGTCTTTGTATGTTCTCTGTTTTTGCATGCACTTTGACTATGTTTTGTATTGCATGACTCTGTGCTTAGTATTTACCTTTGTAATCTAGATTATTGTTGATGTAAAGCACTTTGTAATTTGTGTATAGAAAAGTGCTATACTGTATAAATGAAGTTTTACTTACTTACTTATTATACAAACATATTTCCCTCAGGAGCTGGTAGAAACTGAAATACCGGTAATTGAATATTGGACATACATCAGCCAACCAGAACTACGACTTCAAATGACAATAATGTCGTAATGTGTATGCATGATGTGTAAATAAGCAACTGTTTGTCTTCAGGTTTGCCATATCAACCTTATACGGTTACTGTTAAAAATGGATGTAATGTTTGATTTTCCCAACATGAAGGGGTAACTTGTGCTGCAACAAGGACATGATCCCTCACTGGCTTCCCATCCATAGTTGGAATGCACAACCAAGGTGACATCACCAATACAAGGAAATCGAATTCCAGGTTTTGCTATGGTGGGCCAACATAACCACCATCACTACCATCTGTGGGCCCATTCCTTTTCTGCTTCTATTCACAATCCTTTATACTCCTTTTTTCACAAAAAGATAGCTGTTGATTTTCCTGTGTGGGATAACCTCACTTGTGTTTGTTCAGCATGGTATGAAATTTGCACAACTCTTCACCTTACTGACGTGGACTTATTCCGCTGACCTCAGTTTCCTATGTAACCTCTGAATTATTCAACGGTTCACTTCAATTATTTAATCTTTAATTCAAAAGAAAATGCATAAATTGGATGTGAAATATTTAAATGCATTAGACCTCCAGAGATGCTGCTGCTTGAACACATACAGTAATGCCCCAGCTACTCTAAAGTTTGATACTTTATTAATAAGCTTTTACGATTTTTCTCTTTGATTTAAACAACACTTTTGCATGTACTTGTTTATTAAAGCTGCACTAATCAATATTTCTATATTAAAAGGGTTAAGGTTTGTGTAAGTTGTTAATGAAACCTGAGGCTCCTACAGATTAACAGAGAACGATTACCTGACTCTGCAGGTAATAGGTCTCCTTTAGATCTACATGGCATATTTGTGCTTTCATGCACATTTTGTGGCCCACATTTCACGGTTTTGGTTCACTCTCACCATTTTTATGTGTTCTGCCAGAACATGTGTGTGTATAGTTTATAAGCAACAATGGGCAGTCACTGCTGATTGCAGAATGCAGTGCAGAACTGTCACACATCATGGGACATTTTATGTTTTTTTATTTCAAAACAGCCTGCCAGGAAAACTGCTGCTGCTCCAGATGTCCACTTCAAGCCTCCCGAGCCACAACGCCTCTGTACCTGAACACATATTGCTTCAGGTTGTGTATTCTTCATTTCTTCCAAGTCATGCCTTTTTTTATTAAACTCAAAAAAAACATTTCTAACACATTACTGAAATGCTGTTTTAAGACCTTTCATAAGATTTGTAATGATTGTGGTTAGCCTGGCGATTCAGACAGATTTGTTGGTCACTCCTGAGTGAAAGGCAGCAGTATAGATTCAGTCACCTCAAATCACTACACCAAACTGAAAACCTGCAACCTGAGAGGCGTTTTTCCTCAGTGTCTCAGGTGTAAAACTCACCTTTCCTCACCTCACCTTCTCAGAACGTGTGAGAGCAGAAGCTGCACGTTTTCTTTAATGTGAAAAGGGTGTGAGATGACAGATGCTAGCAATCAACAGCAGAGATTTGCTCTTCATCTGTGACATTAGCAGACTAACAACAGCAGCACACTGCAGGGTGGCACAGAGGCCACTGCTCCCAAATGGAAATGTCACAAAGACTTTTGTGCTCACAACAATTTGACATTCAAATCAGTCATTTGCCATTTTTCAAAACAATGATCCCCTGAGTACTGTACAGACACCCACAATCACATAGGGATGCACGCTATTATATTTAAGCTGAACTTAAGCGCGGTCTTAACTAGAGTATGGAGAGTATGGTTGAGCGAGAGAGTGAGCAGAAAGTGACGTAAATAGAGAGAAGAAAGGTTAGCAGTGAGTTTACCAGTAAATGTGCAGGGTAGATTACAGTAGGTCAGTGAAAACAGGCTGCAGCTTCTCACAACCAAAGTAAATCTCATATATGTTGTATAACCGCTATAATAAGTGAAGGCACAGTGTTTACAAACTTCCACTGTCCTGCTAGCTAATCGTTTGCAATTTACCATGACATTATGGAGGATAAAAGAAAAGGAAAAGGCCATTTTATGGACACTGAGATAAGAATGCTAGTCGATCTGTATGCCCACAAGAAAATGTTGTCAGCCAAGTGGTCCAGTGTAAAAAGTTACAGTAAACCTGATAAACTAAAATACTGTCTATGACATACTTTAATTATTTAGCCCCCCTTGTAAATGTACCACATGTAATTACGTAAGTCATTAGCTAAATCCTTTCTCTGTGTAAAAAAACTCAGTGTGTCAGTTTGTCCCAGTGTGTTGCACTACCAGTGTGTTGGCTACTCTGTGACTAGACAGATTATATGCCTTTTTCACAGCTGATCAGCACACAAATGAGTGCACTGCACCGCCTCAATTTTGACTTTAGACCTGCTCCTGACTGGGCATAAGACTTACACCCTGTCAGAGCGAGAAGAGGGCTTAATCTCAGGTGGAGCAACCAACGTAACTGTCAGGTCGGGTTTAGAACACCAAGTTATGACTGACTTAGCTTGAGAGCAGACACAAGCCCTGTTGATGCAACTACAGCAATTACCAAATGGATTGCCAGGAAATGTCCCAACCTTCCTGGTCCCCACAGGATGAATCCTTTGCTTTATCACCAAATACCTGTAATAGTAGTAAAGTTTTACTATGACAAACCCGGAAAGTAGCAACTTGTGGATATATATTATTACATGTAATTACATAGTGCTAGAAGCTCGGCACAGAATTCATACTCCGCAGTCCTCACCATACAGGAAGTCAACTGGGCCGGGTTAGGCAGGGTTGAGCTTCCGGGGTGAGAATAGTGCAATAGAGTGGAATAAAGAATAGGCAGGAGTGTGATTATATGATTAGTCTGGCCACTCGGTATAAGTGTGTTTTCAGGTGAGATTTAAAAGTGGAGACAGTGTCAGAAGTGCAAATGTCTGGAGGCTGGGGGCAGATCGGCTGAAAGCTCTTGACCTCATGGTGGTTAGGTTGGCAGATGGGACAAAGAGCTGGATGGTAGAAGGAGAGTGAGGAAGGGTGTGTGGATATGATGGTACGAGGTTATGAAGGATCTTGAAAGTGAGGAGTAGAATCTAGGTTCTTGACTCGTTTACTTTCTTAACTTTGAACCAAAAGTAATTCTTCATTGAAGGTTTATATCAACATGTGTGTAATTATTGTTGATTTCTGTTACTTTGATATTTCAATTTTGAAGAGTGTCTGATTTGATGATGAACTGAACATCTCTGATGCATTATTAATGCTCTCTGTACCAATTCACATGTTTCTAGAGATACACTATTACTATTAGATACACTATCACTATTACATATTAAACATTTGCACTCCATTGGAGTTATTACTCTATATTACTGTACATCTTTTACAATATCCAACTGATCAAAAATCATAATTAGAGTCATGATCTTGCTGTGCCCTTTCTGTGACATCTCCTAGTTTAATCAAGATAAATCACATTTTCCAACATCAGAAATAAGAAATGAGACTGATGCCAACCTAAACATTACTGATACATCCCGTTCCTCATGTGAGAAGTGTACACACTGAGTCGTGAGAGGAAAAACAGAAGGCTGAAAGGGCAATTAGTGAATTAGTGAATCCCCAGCTGAATGGTCATCTGATTACTTTGGCCCTTAAGTCTTATGTGATCATCCTGGATCATTTTCTTTCATTTCCGCTGCTGGTCATGGATGTATTCCAGCTGCGGGGAGTAAACACACTGATGTACTGTTCTCCATCAGCCAAAAGCTGTGCTCCAAATGTGATTAGCATGCTTTAGTGTACAAGCCCCACTGTGGAGGTCTAGATGTCCAATTACATACGGGATGGCAACCATTACAGACAAACCCTCAAACTGAAGTGTTGAGAAAAGAAATAAACAGAGACATTAAGGCTTTTTCCACGTGTCATGTGTCTGCTGTTTATTTTACTCTGATGATGCAACAAGCAGCGGTTCTTCCTGCTTCTTAGTGGAAACACCGCTTGCTTTCATTGAGAAATGCCTCTCTGCTAGTCCTCTAATGATGAGGCACATGTAGTTCAATCAGAGAGATTTCGAGCCGGCCTGAAGTTATTTCCTGAGGAACTTGAGTGATTCGAGTGAATGATAATAATTCGTCCAATTCTCTACTTATGATTCAAAGCTTCAGTTCATCATGGATCTATTTTTGAGCAGATGAGTGAATGGACAATCTTCATGGTCGCACAACGAGCATGTATACATGTCAAAGACTAACAAAGTTACCATGCTTGTTGTTTTAAGTTCCTCTCAGTAAAACAATACACATATTAAATACTTCCTCTTATACTTACTTTGCATATTTCGGCTGCATTTTATATCTGATGGTTTTTGTTTTGTTTTAGAGAGAGAGAGAGAGCAGGCACTGTCAGGTCTGTGACGCCTGGACCGTAAGAGATTTGTGCATGTTGCATGAGCTGCATTTGTATGCTTTTTAAGTTCTACATTTTGTTTGCAAGTGGGCTACCAGAACATTACCTCTTTTTGTTCACTTTTTTCCTTTTTTTATACATAATTTTATAGTTTATCTAATTTTGTGGTTCATGGCCTAATATCGTGGACCACCTAGGCACTCTAATATGTCGGACACAAAAAAAATCCTGACATCTTATATGAGACAAATCCATCCTTTGATGTGATTAAAATCACATCTAAAAGCACATTTTAGGGTATAGTCAATGCAATTTTAACAAATAAAACAATCAAATAAGCAACACAACCACCATGTATCTTTTTAAGGGATAGTTCGGTTTTTTGAAGTGGGGTCATATAAAGTACATATCTATAGCCGATCTGTTTCCTACCGTAATCACCGATCAGCGCAGCCTCAGTTTGGAGGAGTAGAGAGCCGCTCCAGCCAGACGCTCAGCTTTGTACTGCAGTGAAGGGGGTCCAGAGAAAAAGCTAAATTAACCACCTAAATCAAGGCTCACCTAAAAAAATCTATATCAGTTCAAGTGTATGTTGTCTATGTAAAATTCACACCGCTTTACATCGCTGCGCTGATCGGTGATTACGGTAGGAAACAGATCGACTATAGATATGTACTTTATATGACCCCACTTCAAAAAACCCGAACTATCACTTTAATATTCCACTCATGTTCCTCTTTTACATGCAGCAGTACAAAGTCTGATTAACGTAATTACACAGTGGAGTACGCTCATTGTGATACGAAAGAAGAAACGTTGGGATTTTGCATGTGCATGTAAACATAGCCTGTGTAAATGAGGGCCAGGCCTTCATGATTTACGAGGTTAAATGAAGCCAAATAGATAAATAAAACCAGCTATCGAAACTATTTCCCTCCTCTAGCACCCATCCCATATGACGCGTATGTAGCATCAGCGACAACATGGTTAGATAAGGGGAATAAGTTATTACTGAGCACAAACTGTCAAACTATAAATGGTGTATAAGATAAGATTAATGGTAGATGAAGTGAATACTTGTCTGGCTGAAGTGAGTGGACCACAAGTGCACCAGTACAAGAGGGTGCAAATGCTGTTTGACGAAAAAAGGCAGCACTTTGTGAAACCATGTTACCCTGACGGAAGCATTTGGCCAGTAAAGTGCAGTGCTCCTATTTCATCTGAGTGTTGGTTGCTCACACACATAGGCTACATACTGTTTTCAATATTATTAGCAATGTTTGATCTCTTTCCAAATTAGTTGGCACTAACAGTCCTGACTCACATCCTGAGGAGGCTTTTAAGTTTTGTTATTGCGTTATACAATCCCTTAAAAGAAAGAAGTATTTGGAACAACAAATGTTTTGTAATGGATAAATGATCTGCTCCTGTCTTGGAAGCATTCAACAACTAATTGGTCGACTGTTTTAAATCCTTGAGGGCTATTAATAGGGCAGTTCATTAAGTTACTTGCATTTTCAGTATTTGTGGCATTCATGTTCTCAATTGTATTGTAACTAGTGCAGTGCTGGTTCAGAACATGCAGTTGGGCACAGATTACCTGGCACTGCGAGGGGTTTACAGATCCAGGCTTAAGCCTCCTGAGATGCTCAGATACTCATCAGGGCCGCCCTCATTACATCAAACATGTTTGATATGTTTATGATTTGAAATCTGGTACTACTTTCTGAGCCAGACCACAATAACTGATGAGACAGGCATCCCAGAGCAGCTGACAGTGCTGCCAAGCCCCGGTAAACATTTAAATGCAAGCTAGCATGCTGCTGTTGACAGAAACTTAAAATCTCACCTTGCGTTCTCACCAGTGAATAGTAAACCTGCTTTGACCACGTCCTCCCACTGCTCCAGACTCATTCCATCCTCTGCTTTTGTTTTATTCCCACTGTGGGTTAAAGTAGTAGGAAAAAACACATCACCAAAACCGATGCAAGCGACATCCTCAGGATCATACTGACCATTACATGGTGTAATCTATAGATTGTGACCTGGTCTTTTTAAAATAAGACTACCGTCAGCCGTGTAAAACAGTGTAAAGTTTAACAATGCTCTTCATTTCTTTTTACAAATACATCAACAGTAACTAACAGCAGGAACATTCTGGTGGAGCTTGAATTGATTACCAGAAGTTGAAAGTAGAAAATATGCATTTCTGTTGTACATTTATTATTTTTCCAACTTTCCTCTAATCTTTGCCTTTTTCTTGTAAATTACCTGCTACTTTTACTGACAGAAAGTGACTTCAAAATTATTGTTTTTTAAAAACTAGAAAACAAAGCCACTCTTTAGTTGAAACGAAAATTGCTGAGAAGTTGCAAGAAGGCATTTGTTTAAAGGCGCCTCTGATACCTGCATATGAATGCAGAAACTGGAGGCAAGGGACAAGATTTTGATATTGGAACTGTTTTGTTTGCAGGTAAACAGTCTCTGTGGAGAGCAAAAAGGCTGATTGCAGATGGCGAAAAGCAATCTTGGATCCGGCTATCATCTGACGAGTAATTCGCTTTTTTTTTCTTTTTCTTTTTCTTTTTTTTTTTTAGATCTGTTTATTAATATATTTAGTTATAATATTATAAATGACAAAATGACACGGAAGAGTATGTCTTGGCCTACTTATCCATTATGTATATCCTCTGATTAGCCGTCACCCCCTGAGGGTAATTTGTTGTGGGACAGTATCAGATGGGTTTTGAGATTGAGGGGTCACAAACCAAAAAGGTTATTGTCTTAAACAGTGAGAAGTTCCAGCTCTTCCATCCAGCCTGATAATCAGCACAGAACCCATCGATCAGCCATGTCATTTACGAGACAAAGCTTTGAAAGTGTCATAAAGGATTGCACATTGTTCATTATATTAAAATGTTATTGTCCTGCATGTCTCAGTGAAACACCTGCTGGAATCAGTCATATAACGAAATATATTTGAAAAGTGTCTGAAATAAACTCACAGGAGCAGCAGACAATGGGAGCACTTGGAGAGAATTTGGGCTCCCTGTAAAGATAATAATTGGGTTCCTGTTATTGGTTTCCTCCAACTGAATCAGGCACACCATAGTGTGCTGCCTACACACCATAGGAATGGGAAGCGGCTGCCAAGTCTTCTTCCAGGATCGCTGTGTCTCAGCAGTTTTTAATTAAAACGCTGCATTTGTGCCACCTATCCCAGCTGCCTGGGAGAGAAAATACAAGAGAATGAATTACTGCATCCATCCCTGCTGGCTAAGCTCTGCCATTTCACAGCATTTCATTAGGACTGATAAGCCACTTTTGAAACATCTGGGGGCTTGTTTACTGTTATTGACTAAAAACCTTGATGAGATGCTAATTTAAAGAGAGGACAATGGATGCAAACAGTTCTAAATATAGCGGAGCTATTATTTTAACTGCTAGAAGAGGTTGGATCAAATGGAAATTTACCTCCTCAGACTGATCATTCAACCGAAAAAAAAATAATATTTCTGCAAATCAACCTTTTCCTGTTCTGTGACATGCACAACACATTCTCAGTGATTCCTCCATCATATTTAATTCTAAAAGCATTATTTTAGTGTCACACACATTGAGTAACAACTTCTGGTGTTTAACGGTCCTAACACCAGTGCAGCTTGTGTTCACACGCAGACTTACAGGAAGTGCTGTCATTTGCTCAAGTACATGCAGTATGTTCTATTCATCGCCTGATAACAGAGTGAGATACTGAAACCTTTGGGTGTCACCCCACTGTGTTATTTACAGGCCACCGTAAGGTACAAGTAGCTCCCACTTAAATACATTTCATGATGTAGAGGTTGAAATTCAACACACTGACAGTATCACTTAGTATCACCTATCACTTAACATGTTCTCCGATGCTGTTAAGGCTTCATTCACAAAAGTAATGCTCGTAACCAAGGGGGTGCAACATGTTCAAATTCAATTAGGATTCGTTGAGAAACGCGTAACACTCAAATTTTACATCTCTTTATTTTCATGAATATACTTCAAAACAAGTCGACAAGGTTGAAGACACAAATGCTAGTCAACAGCCATGTTAAGCTCAGTGAGGTTCTACTGATGCACTGTGAGGCTGGTCCATTTATTTATACATATAGGAGGGGTCCCTCTCCCTGTGTACAGTGTTCAATATCAATGCACAGTCTTGAACAACAAACAACCATGTATTGTATGTCCAGTATTGACAGACTTTTAAATTCTTTTCAAACTCACTAGTTGTTTTCTGCAAAAAGAATGTAGTCCGTAAAAACATCAAGCCCTGGCTCCTCTCTCACCTTCACAAAGCTGGCCAATCACGGTCTGAAGGGTGTGAATATCTGATAATCCTAGTGCTGGATGAGGGCTTTAGGAGCTGTGGGACTATCTGATTGCTACCTTTGGCTGTATACTGGCATCTTAACTTCTGGGGGTGTCAGGATCCTCAATAAGGGGCTGCAAGGAAATTCTGAGGGGTCTTTAACTGATCAACAGAAGCTGAAAGTAAAAGATGTGCATTTCTGTTGCACTTTTTTTGCCCTTTTCGACAGAAAGTATGCTTAAACTCTTCAGTTTCTCTCTAGTTGACACCATTGTAAATGAGAGCCAGCCCTCAATGATTTTCAAGTTTAAATATCTGAATAAAACAAGCTATTGAACTCTGTCAGACATTTTTTTTCCTTTATGAATGCAGGAAGGAAAAGTTCAGTGCAGCATCAGCAACATCATGGTAACTATGATACCATGGTTATAAAGGCAATAAATTGTAATTGAGCGCAAACTGTCACAATCTAAGAAGGGCATATTATATTAATACTTGTGGCCTGCTAGTGTCATATTGAGTCAAAACAAAGAGATAGCATCTTATTACAGAACCATGTGTTCTTCAAATTAATCACAGCACAGCATTGTTTAATTGGCTGATTGTGGAATTTCACAGATCAGAGTCGAACAAAATAAACTTGAGTCCAACACAGTCGGCTAGGGGAGGAATCAAAACAGGAAATCCCTGCTTCAGTTTATCAGTCATACAGGTCGCAGGTGAAGTGAATGGCAGATGAAGAGAATACTTGTCTGGCTGAAGAGTGGACCATAAGTACATCAGTACAAGAGGGTGCAAATGCTGTTTGAGGAATAAAGCAGCACTTTGTGAAATCATGTTACCCTGACAGAAGCATTTGGCCAGTAAAGTGCAATGCGGACCACACAGGGGCTTCACAATCTGTACAGTTTACTATTCTTAATTCACACCAGATTCAGATAAGGACAAACTCCCCCCGACAAACAGTCACAGACTGATATTGAACAGATGTTGTGTGGGGGAAAGACCAACACTGTAAAATTGCAGTATGGACAAGTAGGATGAAAAAAATCAGACATTGCAAAATTGGCTGAATCATAACTTCAGCGTGCTTACATGCTGTCACTGAACAGGCTAAAATATAGAAGTTTAGCAGGCAAAATATTTACCATACTAAATGTATTTCAGTATAGCATGGTAGTGCATTATGCTAACATTTGCTAATTGACGCTAAATTTGATATAATGATGGCACAAGATGAACAGTCATGGAATTGCAATTCGTCCTGAGGGGGACTAGATATTTGTCATCGCTAACAGCTGCTAATAGGGCTTCACACTAAGAGCACAAGTATGAAAGGGTGAAAGACGAAGGCCAGTATTCACAATGGAGAGAGCTATAGTAGTGTAATACAGCACAGTGACCTGTGCGGGATTTAAGAGAGTATGAAACATCATCTATGATCCTGCTGAAGAGTTTAATAACAAGGTTCTAAGATAAACAAAATATTATTGTGATTATTTCTCTTGAGATCAACAATAATAGAATGGTATAGCATCTTAGTTAGCTTAGTTGGAGGATTTTGTGTTGCTCTTTATTCTGTGCACTAGAAATGCCAAAACTAAGTCACCATTATCTCATTGTAATGGCTTTGTCTCTCATAATTAAGGTTTTTTTATCCCGAAATTTTAAGTTTTTTTCAATCTCTCTCAATATGTTTTTATTAGCCCACAATTATGACTGTTTTTATCTCAACTGGTGGACACAGGCTTCCATAACTCAAAAGACAGTACAGAGTCTTATTATATTCATATTTAAATACAAATCTAAAATGGCTGCCGTCCATGTTATGTCAATATTATATTACATACTGTATGAAAGTCAGAAATTCCAGTATTGCGACAATGCTACTGAAAGATAATTGGTATCTTGCAAAGCTAAGACAGCAGCTCTACTAGAATGAAAGGATACACACTGTTGCAATGAAATCATTGAAAAATAAAGTATTCTAAAATAAGATTTATTCAACAAATATCAAAAAGAAAATTATTCAACATGATGTATCTCATTCTGTGTCTCTTATTCACATTCACGTCCAGCATGCACACGAGTCACTGAATGTCATGGAAACAGAATGGTGACCAGGTCAGAGGCTTTGTAAGGCCCACATCTTTCTAATTTCTCCTTTTTACTTGGATTCTGGCAGGAGTTGACCTGTTGAACCAAACTGTGGAAAGATAACTCTCTCTCGGAGAGCCGATCCCAGCTGACATTGGGTGATGGCAGCTTCATGACAGACAATTTTAGAGTAACCGATTCACCTGCAAGTTTTTCATTCTTTAATTAAATCATCCATCTCTTTTAAACCATTGATAGCTTCATCACTACAAAAATAAGCATAACTTTATATATTCATCGGTAGACAGTTCACACCGTGTTATCACATTTGTTAGTGAGGAAGGCACTTGGTGATTTCTCCGTTGTTGGACAGAATGTCTTAAATATCACGGGACAGGTGTGGAGTGTGTGTGCAATTAGTGAAGTGGCTTGAAAATATTGTTACTTTGGTTTCAGGACAAATTGTTCAAATTTCATACTGAAAATTGAGGAAGGTGTATTTTCAACTTGGCCAAATTCCAGAAGATGATAAAAGTGTTTTCTACTTGTGCACCAGGGAAACGATGGAACTGTCAGCTCTGAACGACATCAGGGCGCACAGGTGTAATTGTTCTTCTGTGTGTGGCCTTTAATTTTACAGTTGAAGCTTTAGTTATTGTTTCTGAAAATATTCAGCCTTTCTAGCATTAGAGTTTATCAGATTAAATGAGATCATCAGCTATTCCTCAAAAGCACCAACAGATCAGTGTCATTAAGAAGGTGAGTGAAGGAGATGGAGTGAGCGATGTCTGACTGTTTCTGGACCTTCAGTCTGTAACTAGTAACGCATTTCTTATTGGGCGGTTGTAGCTTGTAGAGCTATTTGTCCTGCAGCTGTACGGGACTGCGCTCTGTGTCCAGCATCCCCCACCTCTCTCCTGCACCATTGTATTCAGCTCTAAAACTGAGGGAAAATTAATATATTATAAACTAATAGTTGTGTGCACAGAGGTTAGGCTTAGCTGAGGAGATGCGTAGTGTTGGATCACTTGAAGAAGGGCAGGGCAGATGCAGTTCTGCAGAGGTGCTGGGGTAGTGGTACACTGGAGCAGAGTTGTAGGTTGTCAGGAACTCAGAAGGACGCTGGAAATAGAGTGAGGCAAAATTAATCGCTGTACAGGAAACACTAGAGCAAACTATGAAACACTGAGACCGAGCCATATACCACGTGTGGGTCACGGAATCATCTGGCAGCAGGTAGCGCAATGACCAAGGCTTATAAGTGGGCTCTGATTGTTGATCTGCTGCCGGGGCATGTGATTAGTCCAGAGACCGCAAAATCCACCCAGCTCTCCACTGCACCTCTGCAAGCAGACAAAAAACACACAAGCACAAAAACACAACCCACCCCACCACACACAGACACACACACACACACACACACTGCAGCCATATGATTGTGATACTCTTGTTGCTATTCGAGGTGACTAACATCCTAACATCTCTTTCACACTGGACCAAAAACCCTCCAACAGCTACTAACATCTGTGCTTAGGAATGAGGAAGAGTCCAACCAGTATTTACCCCTGCATCAGTTGTCCCAGGTGTTTGGCTCTGACCGGCTGTGATTGGACAATGACACCCTGATGGACAGGCTAGTTTTGGTCAGTTTGAGGCGGTCTCTGTTCAAGGGGAACTCTAACTCGATCTGTCACTGCTGAGTTTGAAAGATGGACTAGAGAAAAATATATAAAGAGGGAAACTCTAACATTTTCACTGGGCTTCATGTCAGTACTGATCATTGCCAGCTGTCTCTGTATGATCAGTACTGTGTATGTGCAACTCACAAGAGAGGTGGGAATGAAGCAGGATGTCTCAATCCTAAGCTACATTCATCAGAGAATGTAATACAAGAAAAAGACAACAGAAAAGCAAACTCATCTCCTGGAAATGTGAAATATACATGCTGATTTTTGTGTCAAAATTCCACGCGCATCCATGAGAACTAATCCTCTGACATCCATCACTACATAGCATGCAGTCTTTTTTTCTGCAGGCAGTCAGTGGCACACAGGAGCTGTGTTCCCCTCTTGTTCCTTCTCCGTCAGGTTAGAGAGGTCTTGCATTGACCTCCCCTTCTCCTCAGGAACNNGAGAGAGAGAGAGAGTGAGGGAGATGATATAATTGTCCTGTTATAGATATAGTTTAACAGCCGTGGCTCCATGTCTCTTGTCTAGAATCCAATTTAACAGATCCTCTCACCTTTGTTGGTCCTACATTAACATGTTGTTGACAGAATCCAGTGAGTTCAGTGTATGGAAGTGTGTGAGCAAGTGAGCACTGTAAGACACCCCTCATTCATCTTCCTGTGGACATTATATAAACACAGCAGGCTTCTCTTTGGTTCATCTGACTCATTTGGCCTGACTGAGCACATCATTACACCCAGTAAATCAATTTCACATACATTCAAACATGAAGAGTGCACCAGATACATCTCAAAGGCACGGTGACAGAAAGCAGACCCCATCTGCTCCAACCTTTCAGCTCATTTGTGATGAGACAGTCTACATACTGAAGAGCACTTATCTTGAAATACTGATGTTAGAAAAATAGGATAGAAAGAAGAATAGTGAGCCAACAAAAAACCGAAAGAGATTCATTCATATAGTTGAGATGAAAAGATGGCGTCAGAACAAACAGAACTTACAGCTGTAACCTGTTTACCTTAAGGATAACTTGGTTTAGAAAATGGAGGCATGCACAGATGGATGGATATGATTTTCCAGCATCTGCTCTCAAGCCAGCCAAACATAACTCCCAAAACTATTTTTAAAGTGACATTCTGAAGATTGTAACACTAGAATGTTTAAATATGCCAAGACCTTTGTTAAATACATTTTTAGGTTGTTTAATTCTATTGTCAAAATGATACAAACAATGTTCAAACCCAGAGAAATACAGTTTATTCAAGGTTACGGTGTGTTTCAGTCGCTTACTTGTCACTATAACTTCCAGGAATTCCAGGAGTCCGAAAATGAGGAACATTTGTGCCTAAGTCATCAAATACATATTCATCACCAGTGGTGGTTCTTATAACGGTGTGCTTAACATCAGTGAAGTGAGTTTGAGCCTCCTAACACAACACAAGACAATTTCTTTTGTTTTGTTTTGACTGAGGGACGCAGCAGAAAATACATATGTGATCAACTCTTAGGAAATATCTCACTCTTTAAACCTTTGGACTAAGTTGAGCAGCTAGCTCTGTGTCGGCCTGCTGTTTGTTGCTGAGTAGGTATTGCAGTGTGACTTTAGCTTTTTTCCTGAAAACCATTGCCTGCAACAGTTGAAAACAACACCATAAGAGTGAACTGAGAGTGAACACTGTGTGGCAGAGCAGCTAAATAATCTGACACTCACTCTGAAACATGAAGCTGAAGGAGTGTTGCAGATTGGGATGATGATTCTCTGCAGATTCATTGTTACTAGACCTCTTTCATATTGTGTTAAAGTAGTTCCCTACATACGGAAAACATTTCTGTTTCTGACTGGATCTGTAGCTGTGGAGCTCTCCATGGTGATTTATGTTGTCAGCTCAGGTCTCATTCATATTCTTCCTAGTAAAACACCAACAAAGCCATAGATGTAGACAGCCACGTAGAAGCATGAAGTTCCATAACTTGGATGATTATAGTCCCTATAATCCCTTGAGATTTTTAAGGATCCATTTTCCTTTGAATTACCAATATTTCAGTGAAAGTTGTTCATCAGTTTAATATTGAATGAAAGCAAAATGGCACCAACAGAACAAAGGTCAGTCTTGATATTTCTGGATTCCCTGCCTTTGATTACTAAAGTCCATATTAAGAAGGACAGTGATGAACCGAGTGGCTGGAACAAAACAAAAAAACATGACTTTTTCTCACATGATGGAAAATCTCCGGCATGTATCAAAGACCTACTGCTTCTTTTCAGGTTTGACTGCAGGCCCAGGGTCTGATGTTTATCTGCCTCTTCAAGTGCCTCCTCAGCTCAAACACAGAGCACTCTCACTGAGATCTCAATTAATGTGACGCAACCCGGCTCTCTAAACAAACCGCACTGTGCTGCTTTGGAGCAAATTTGGTTTATGTTTCCAAGAATAGATTTGGTAAAGACCATGTAATACAAATCTGATGACGTTTAAGAGAAGGGCAGATGCCTGGGGGTGGGATGAAAGGTTGAAGAAAGGAAAACACTCCAGTTTATCCCAGATATGTCCATTTTCCGTTGTGCTCAGGCTATCAATAGAATTCGCTTTGGGAACCTCTGATTCCATGATGGGCTTGTTTTGCTGGTGTGTCTCCATGCCAATTTCCCTTCAAAGAGAATGCTGCAGCAAGTTAATTTCTAAAAATATACACACTGAACCAGAAGGACTGGCAGGGCAGCCAAGGCTTTGCGGTTCAACCCTCATTTCCTGAGGATTGTCCCTTGTCTTGGTCCCAGGGTCTTCCAGTTGGACTTGGCTGTAGCCAGGATTTAAGAAATCAGTCCCTACTGCCACCATCTAGATATTTCTGTCTCACCACCCAGAAGCTTGATTATTGAAAAAAAAGTTTGGCAATTATAGTATTAATTTAACTTTTAGATTTTAAGTGAACTTTCTTTTTTTGATAATATAAATACTGCTTCAAAGACTCAGCTGACCCACTGCTAATATAGAACTACAACACTAGAATCAGTAATAGGACTTTGTTGTTCCTAATTGTAGCTACAGTCCAGAACATGTTGTTGCCCACATATAATGATGATGTTACCTCCCTGTCACTGTGGCATTTTCATTTCCTTGTACCACTCATACCAAGTGTTGAAGGGTTAGAGGAGGAGTAAGTTGGGGCTGGGGGTGTTATGCAATGCAAGACATGACAGGGTGAGATGATGAGTCTGTTATGGCAACCCAAGGAGGAAACAGTGGCAGCTCTGCAGCATACGACTGTTCACATTCCCACCCACCATTACTACTGTACAGGCTGAGCTTGAGTTCACAGCTTGGTCTGGTCAAAAAAAAACGCGTGCTTCAGCCTATACCTCATGTAAATTTAAAATGTTCTCCACATAGCAGTTTTCACTTAATTTAACAGTGTGTCCATGTGGCTGAGTCCTATCCTGCAAACAGAAATCACACAGGATACCTGAAAGGCAGGTGAAAGCAGTTCATACTGCCCAGAATGTTTGTCTGAATATTAAACCTGTCAGTTTTTCGACCGAGCTTTGGGAGCCTTCTCTCTGCGTGTGTGAGGCAAACAGAAGGTGTTTTACTGCCATCCGCTCGTCTCTTCATTAGAATGCAGCACCAGCCTGCAGCTGCATGCAGAGCCGAGAGAGAGGAATGATGAAACCAGAGCTAAAAATAGCTGCCTCCCAGGATCCCCCCTCATACGGCATTGTAAACACTCAGAAAGCCAGCGACAGGCAGCCTAGGCCTGTGTGTGTGTGTGCATACATGGTTTAGGATCTAGTGTGTGTGTTGGACACATTGCAGTCCTTCTCTCCCTCCCCTCGTTAGTCATAAACCAGTGTTTGGTTTGGCAAGCATGCATCATCGAGCTGCTGTACAATTAAAGCCATCTGTGGGGTTTTTACTTGAACTAGCCTGGGGAACGTTACTGCCTCACAGCTCTGCAGCAAACACTGAAAATGTGTCTTGATAAATCAAAGTCACTCCATATTCACAAGTGCAGATTGTCATCGAGGAGAAATCTGCGTTATGCAAGGATGGCAACAGGGAGCATGTTGTTCAGGGACCGTTACCTTTATCACAAGGTCTGTTATTACATGACAGGGTGCCCACTTTTTACACACTAAAAGCAAACAGTGTCACAGTCTGTACACACATAAAGCCAGGTTAGCTTCCTGCTCATCTCAGAGTCAGGCAGCATCATAAAACTAAGATCTTATTAAACTGAATCAGATGCTCCAAACTGACTCTGTAGAAGATTTTATGATTTGATCCCATGCAAAAAAGACAGCAGCAGACAGAATCATGTCATCCAATTTAAAGCCAACGAGCAATCAAGGTTCAATCCAGACACCAGGATTGCAAATTAAATCAGGAACAATGCAAACAACCTTAAATCCCCACACAATAATAAATCCATGTGACTGAAGAGGACAACATGTGCTGCACCGCCCGGAGATGACAGAGGAGCCCCTGGGGACATGCACTGTATCTTTGGGCCAGATGAGCTTTAAACAACCTGAACCAAGAGTACTACAGAGCAGCTTCACCACATTCAACTGGCTGAATGAAAGGCTAGTTTGACTGGATGCTGATTTAGTGTATGAATACTTCTGATCGATGTCACCGGTGCACCTGCAGAATGAAAGACGCCTCACATGCATCAAGGCACTCCTCATATTGTCACAAATCATTCACAATTTCATGCTATAGGGGTAGGGATGAGTGGTAGGGGCAAGGGGTGTATTGGCATTAGTCCAAAGACTTTAGAACTTTCCCATTTCAAAGGTCCAAGCCAAGATACAAGGTAATTTATTCATCATTGAACAACACAGGTTTGTAAAATGGATGTTCAACTTCTTTACACAAAATTACAGAACGTGTTTACTGTTTATACACAAATGTACATAAACACGGCCTCTTGATCTGCGTTGAAGTGAATGTAGACAGCAGCAGTAAGACTGTAACGGTAATATGGTCGGCATCTTCTCATCAAAAGTGTGAAATCTGGGAAACACTCCATTACCTATAGTTACGAGAGCACCGAGCATCAGCATTATAAACAAAGAGGCCACCTCTCATTGTCCAGCTGTAGTCCTGTGCTCTGTCGGCTCAGACCGCCATCCGCCAAGTGCAGCAGATTGATCTGAGACATAGAACGGTCTCTGTAAAGATGTGGTCACAACAGTCTGATTTCCCGTTGTTCCCATATGTCCATTTCCTTTTCCTGCAGCCAGACATGAGCCAGGAGCAGCGTTAAAACCAAGATGGATTAGCATGGCTCTTATTCCAGCTCTCTTCCTCCCTGGGGTGGTCCAGTCAGGATGCTTGAAAGACGCTGTCGGCCATGGTGGTCAAAAGATAGAGGTTAAAAAATGTTATAGATAGCATCATTGTGAGAAGCTACCGACTGCTGCATCTTCACTTAATTTGCCTGTTAACTAGATATCTAAGGACTGTGTGGCTTTGTACAGACTGTTTGACTAACCTCACTGAAATGTGCAAGATGAACTAGATTATAGTTTTTGTACTTTTGAAACAAGATTTAGTGAGGTTATGATGTTGTTGGTTGATATACATTAATTTAAGTATTATCAACTGATCAAATCGACTGTAAAAGCACAAAACAGCCCAGTCGGCAAGACAATGTTGGCAGTTAACATATTATATGTTCACTTTTGTACATGTTGTAGGCTAAGTACCAGATAGACATGTCTATAAATCAAGTTTACATTAGTATACATGTTTCTGACCTGACAGTCACAGCAGGAGGTGGAGGGGTGGTGGTGTAGCTACATGCCAGTAGACTGTGGAGCCAGTGGCGTTGGGACGAATACCGGCCATGACTGTGGCAACCAAAACAGGATCTTTTTCTAACCCTAACCAAATGTTTTTTGTGATTAGACCTCACCAGAAAATAAGCACAGCATTTTCATAAGATACATTTGAAATTTGATAAGAAGAAAGGTAAAGTTTCAACAAAGTTGTGGTTGGCAGAAACTATTGCCAAAGCCACTCCTATCAACGTTGTGTATGTCTTTAAGGGCATGTCTCTATAAATGGGACTCATCCACTGTTTAAACAGGCAATAAAAACTATTTATGTGGCAGTCTGTCATTAAAGATAAACATGGAGTCAGTAACAGAGCTACTGTCCAAAAACATGTTAATATCACTTGCAGGCAGTCGTCCTCTCTACACTTACATAGGAACCGTAAACATGTGTCTTGCTTTCCAAAAATATGCTTTTCTTTTTGAGCAGCACTGCATGTCTGTGTGATAATACAGCCTTCATGTTCTCAGATCCAGGACGGATCAGAGATCATAGAGAAACTGAGGGAGATGGGTTTCCATGGCAATACAGTTTCTTTTTCCTTCTCCCCAGCTCAGCCTCCCCTATAAACCTTTAGCACAAAGGTGTGTATGCACAGATGACAGCAGAAGAGTGAATGAATGCAGGAAATGGGTAACAGCAAGACTGCAAAGATCCACACTCACTGTGAATGTGGTGAAATAAGCATGAATCATCTATCGACTATCGCAGCAGTACCTCCTGGTTCTCCATATTGGGCTGCTTAATACTACTGTGTGTCTGACATTTATCTTGTGTCTTTTGTTTTATATACATTGCTACAACAAATTAAGTACCTTTTAAGCTCCTATCTGCGATGGAATTCATTCAAACTAAACGGGAGAATAATTTTTTACTCTCTTCTAATGTTTTACAGAATGATCTGGCTATCAGACAAGACAGGAGAGTACAGACAGCTGCGTCTGACTGATGCTGTTCCTACAGTGATCTGCACATCAACCAGCCTGTTCAGGTTGTCTGGTTGTATAAAGCCTTAACCCAGTTTCAGTCTGTGTACAATTCTGCCATCTTGTGGTTTCAAGTGAAACTTGTAGGTGTAAATCTCATGAGTTACAGATGATGTTTAAGGGTAAAATATCAGGCAACAGAAAATTAACTTCACTCAAAAACCGTGTTAATATGCTGTAATTATTATGATATTTTGCCTTTATTATGGCCAGTGTACTAACTCTATAGGTATGTATGTTTTCTGGTCCTTTGGAAGAGCTTTACATTTCTTGTGACAACATGATAATATTACAAGTATTTACAAGAAATTAGTACTATAAAGTGTATATAGTGACATGTCTAACATTATACTGCATTATATGATATTTTCTATAATAAAAAACTACACCTATACTCTTCTTATGACGTCTCAAATCTGGTTAATTTGTGTTCCAGCACTGTGGGTTGCTTTTCCTACTGAGACCTCGGGTCCAAATTAAGGTCCCAGCAGGTCCGTATGTGTGTGAGGTGCACGCTGTGAAGGATGTGAGGTAAGGTGCCTGTGTGTGTCTGAGTGGCAGGTGTGTGAATATTGGCTAACTGAGGGTGTGATGGGCAGGGAGCCACATCACAGGGACACGACCTCTCTGCAAGGGGTCTCCTCAGAGGACAAGAGGGTGTCAAGAGACCGAAAGCAAATTTATCTTGTCCGGCTGTAGCAGT
>CAEMYA010000076.1:1100943-1125530 GCA_903131615.1 Diplodus sargus | reverse complement strand
CACAAGGAATGTATGGAGGTAATGTGATAGAAACAGCAGTGTGATGCAGAGAAGATGTAATACTTATGTATACTTCAGCTGGTAATGACATAAATGTCAGCATGTTGGTAGGCTATGTGATCTCAACACAACCAGTGTGAGAACAACAAACACTAAAGTAAGATTTTTTGTTCTGTCTGTGACTAAATGATGAAGGATGTTTTCAAAGCATCATTTGACCTTATTCAATAGATTCAAAGAGAAAAATATATGTAATGTAAACACTGGCTCAGTTTCCCTGGATTATAGCTTCACAGCCTCAGGTGAGCTTCTCTGACCACATACAGAGTTCCTACTTTAATACTAGCATGTCATTCTAGTGCAGATCAAAGACTCTTACATGCAGCTGTAGTGCTGCTCATGGTTGCTGTCATCCTGAATCAGCTTCAGGTGAAACTGTGTGCTTCAAACAGGCCCGGGTGTCATTTCACAGCCTTTCATCGACTGCTGGCGGTGGATCAGCAATCATCATTTATTGAGCAATCCATTAGGAGTATTACTGGGAGACATTTTTCTTAGGAAAACCACATACATCATGATAGGTTTTACTCATCATAATAACACTGCAGGACCTAGTTGTACTGTCAACAGTGTTTCTTCAGCTTTAGCTGTCTGTGGGTTTTGGTCAAAAACATTTATTAAAATCTATTAATAACTCTACTGAAGATTTTGTTTTTCTGTTTGACTTTGTTCCTGCCCATCAACCTTGTCACTATGTTCCTGTCTCTCTTCCCTCTCACTCTATTACATCCATCTCCCTTCTCCCATCCATCCATTGTTGCCATACAAGGTAACTCTTGCAGCCAGAAACTACATTCCTGGGATTAACATATTTCCTTTCAGCTGCTCAGACAGATCATATCCACACAAGTTATAAATAACTGAGCTGGAGGAAATGTGGGGCTCAGGGGAAGACGTCCTGCAGCAGAAATGTTTTAGGACTGTAACATTAAGTTTTTGTCAGTGCAGATTATAAAGATCCATACAAATCACATGACATAGTTGGCACTATGGATTAATACATGATTTGGAAGTGTTTCATGGACCATGAAACTTCCATCAGGATCTGGGTGGGTAGATAATGACTAAACGTTCATTCTTGGGTGACCTTTTTCATTTGTTCCTGACCTTAATGCTAAACCTAAGATTTGGCAATCTGCTCTAAAAGGGTATTTTTGTTTCACATAATTTTGTGAACTCATTATTCTTTTCTGAAATGTTTATCTCACAGACAGATTATTATTCAAATCAGGGTATTGTTTATGTCTTAAAAAACATGTCATGAGTTTAGTTCCTGGTGGACAACTTTGCAGCTTCATGTGATTGTTCAACATCTCCAAATAAGCACGAAGCTGTTGCCATAACTGCTGCTCCTGTGAAGACATCTCTCATGAACCTGGCTATGGGGGTATTCTCCTACTGAGACATTAGAGCGCTAGTTAGGTCCAACATTGATGTTGGCTGATAGAGTCTGTCTTAAAACAGTCGGTGGGGTTGATGTCAGAGTTCCTTGCAGGCCAGTGGAGTCCCTCGACATAAAGTATAGACCCTGCTTTGTGCACGAGGAGAAACTCTGTTGTCTAAAGTATAAGTGTTCATTGTTACTATAGATGATTTATGCTAAGTGAACTTTTGGTCCAAATGATGAAAAAGCCCCAGACTGACATGCACAAACTATTTTGACTGCAGCTGCAAGCATCATCCACAGGAGGGCGCACACTGGCTCACAGTGAAGAGAGGCCCCTCTGACACCACTTCGCTTTCTCTCTCCTTTCACCCAGCGACAGCATCAGGGTTTGTGGTAAACAAAGAGGCTTTAGAAGTGAATAACTGCAGCTGGGAGAACGTTCTGGCTGGACTCCCTTTGTGTTGTTGGGGTCACAGCATTTTTCCACTGAGCTGAGCATCAGCATTAACAGCAGCTGGCATGCTGCAGGCTCTTACTGGCAAATCCCACTGAGTCATCAGCAAGCTGCACCTCTTTGTCCGCAGGTTTAGCTGAGCTCTGTGACCTCTGCCGTGCACTCCTGTCAACTCTGTGTCATAGGACCACCTATACCGACAGTCAGGCACAGTGGAGCAGGATACATTAGGAATGTAGACCAGGCAGCGGAGGGCCGACAAATGCTCAGTATACAGTGTGTTCATGCACCTCAGACTGATACCTCAGTACTCAAATCAAGTATTCAGCACATTGTTACTCCAATGCAACTTATCTGATGCTGCAGCCTTTTTACTTTGTGGTTAAACTGTGTTTGCAGACATAACCTGATAACAATTAACTTCTACACAGTCTTAACTTGATTAGTGCATGTTTTTCCAGATTAATAAACCGTTATCATTTAGGAATCACAGAACCCACTAAAGGCTCACTTACTCATTTTGGAAACAAAAAAGATACTACTTTTACTTTATTATGTAGATGGAATATTACAAAATGGCATATTATTTTATTTATATATATTCCCAAATCCAACATGTGTTGGGCCAGTCAAATAAACTGGTTGCCAGAAGTCACACAACTGGTCAGCTGAACTCTGTATACCAGAGTATTCGTTACTTTATCCAGTTGGAGAAACTTCATGAAATCTCCAATCCACTGAATATGTGATGGATGATTCTTGCCTCCACTTCTAATCAGGCGTCAGCTACGAGTGAATTGAAAGCCACTAAATGAACTTGTCTGAACAAAGATAATTCCCCACTGACAGCACCAACAAATGATGATTTGAGGGATTATTGTCATTGTAAAGCAAAAATGACTGTGTAGGATTTTTGCAACGAGCTTCATCGTCAGAGAATTAGTCTCATATTCTCACATGACAGCATGCAGTATCAACATCTGTAGCATGAACATTACTGCTTGAGAATAATTGTGATTTGTGCTTTCAATGTTCTCAGAGTGGAGCTCGGTATGTAAAAGTTTAGAATCACTCCAAACAGTAAAATCAGCCACACTCCAGCAGCTCTGCAGGGACAGAAATGTGAGCTTGATGTATTCTTTTCATCAACGTCTTGAATTTAAGAGCAATGTGCAGAAATGTTCTCTAGTTACAGCCGTGACATTGTCATAGTTACTAGTAATACTTACTACATACAACTAATTCACAAGCTCCAGGTGTATAATCATGAAATAAACAAGTAAAAACTGTATCTGAGGTCTGTGTCTGTGCTGTGGGTGAACGGTGCTTCAGTTGTGAATCAACATTTTTAATTGAGGTCACTGATTCATAGGTCCAAAAACCAACATGTTCAGTTACCCTCTTAAAGGAATCTTTTATCGCTTTTATTTATATAAGGGCAGTCTTAGTGTTGCTTTATTTAATTACTGACCAAGGCAAAATCATCTCTTCCTACATGAAGCTGCTCTTTGTTTCACCAGAAAGCCTCCTGTTAATGCAGAGTCGAGAGACTGATCTCTAAAACATGCTTCTACCTCAGCTTGTTGTTAAGTAAGTTTGTTTGGTGCTGTTCACTTTGTGCCACTGGGAGGCAGGAGGCCATGTGGCCCAGCTCAGTCATGCTCTGGATTGAACAGTATATTATATATTCTTCTTTTATCTGATATTTTGTCATATAATCTGTATGCTGTGTGATTTTATTGGTCTGTTCTGAACATGTGTCATCATTACAGGTCTGTTTATCCTGTGGCTCCATCTTTTTCCCTACTTCAGTTTCAGACTTTTGCTGAGGGTCTGAGAACAGATGGTGTCATACAAAGTACACATTTTCAAAAGGCCACCGAGGCACATACTGCTGTTCACATCATGCTATGAGCATACAGTGTAACTTCGACTGACCGAATTTGACATGTTTCCTTTGAGGAACCTTTAAAAGCCTTTTGTTACACAGTAGTTTTAGAAACAAAAGTAATTCCAATCTGAAGTGGAACTATTTTGATGACTCTTTATCATGCAGGCCATTGCCCATTACTCTGGAACAAAGGCACAGATATTCAAAAGTAGATATCACGGATGAAATGTCTAAACCTGTACCCAGAAAACAACAGGTCTCAGTCAACAACAGTCAACAAAAGCCAAAAGGCTCAGTGTTGGATATGTGAATAATCAGTCTATTCAGACTTTATGTTGAATAAATCAGAATTTCTTTGAATATACAAAACAGAACACGGATGAGCACACTGAGCACAATCCTTTTTTATTAAATTTCCAAACAACAGTCAAACATGAACTAAAAGAGAGACAGTCTAATAGCTGGGGACGTGGCGGAAAGAGCCCACACTGGGGTTGACGGCTGCCCACTCTGTGAAGCGACGGTACTCTCCTCTCTCCAGCAGGTACTGGCGCCCACGGTAGTTGGGGAGCTCGTAGAAGACCCAGGCACCCTCCGGCACCTGGGCAGAGTGAACCTCTCGGAGGCTCCAGTGTTCGGGCAGGTTGCTCAGATCTTCGGTGCACTCCAACATCTGACCGCCAAAGTCAGGACGCTCGAACACACGAACCCTGGACACACTAGAAGGCTGCAAGACATGGAGCAGGAGGTCTGTTAATCCCTGCACAAGGAGAGACCCAGCAGCTAAGGGAACAAACTTTTGAGAAAATATACAAAATGCTTTGTATATATTTGGTAATATGTGGATTTTTTTTTCTGTTGCAGCTGAAAACTGACATGGTTCTAAGTTTCTCCTTTTTTCAATTTATTTTGATTTAACATTACATTTTGAGCCACCTCCCTCATGTTGCATGTGGCGGGTGGTGGGGTAGATAGTCGGACTCACAGTACAAAGAAAAGGGTTTTATCCAATGTTTCCATCATGGCAAATGAATGCAGGGTTGCTTATGTGAGAGAGAATAAAGCGTAACGCAACATAACACTTCATCTTTTAAGTTTGCGTTTCGGATGCACTTTGGCTGGCATCCATGTTGAAGCTGAATATATCACAGTTTCCAAAGATTGACCTGAATTCTATTTACTGGGGTTTAAATCCTGAGTCATGTGTGGTTAAGTCTAGCCAGTAGAAACACTTTGATTAAGATTAAGGGAAGTTAACGGTTTCATTTGAATGTTAATAAAGTCACAGACATTCAATATTTTACCTAGAAAATAAGAAATTGTCTATACATGAGTTGTAAAAAGTACCTAAAAATGACTATAACTCCGAAAATACTGCCCTGAAGCAGCATGCAATCTGCAAAGTAAGTACTACCTGAAGTTACTGAATAAATGTAGTTGAGTAAAAAGTCCAATATTTGCCATCAAAATTTTGTGAAGTGGAATTATAAAGCAGCAGAAAATGGAAATGATCAAGTGAAGTACAAGTGCCACTATTACACTATTTTAGTAAATGTACTTGCACTACTGCAAGTGTTACCTGAAGATAAACACAAAAACTTCGAAAATGTTCTATGTGCACATTATGTGAATTTGCAGGAGACAGGCTTGAAATATCAATGTTATACACACTGGTGAAGTTGGAAAGACCAAACCATTGTGAATCTGAAAACGGTGAGACACTGACAAAATGGATACCAGAGTTATTCATAGTTGGATTCACCAACATATTGGTTCATTCCAGTAAATCTTACATGCTATCATTTAAGGCTTCTCACATGTTTTCTGAAGGAACTCACGTTTCGTATGATCCTGCAGGACCTGATGCTGTCGTTGTAGCCCATCCAGCGCTGGTAATCAGGATACTCCCCCCGGGTCAATATGTACTGATAGCCCATGTAGTTGGGCCTCTCATACAGCACCCAGGTCCCGCTCTCCACACGAATAGAGTTGCAGCGGATGAAGTGGGTGTTGAGCTCGGGACAGTCACTTTGACACTCATAATAGCGACCTTGGAAGTTTTTGTCTTCATAGAACACGATCTGGAGGAGGACAGAGGGTGTTCAGTTGTTGTCCTCAACTATTATAGTGTATTGTTTTTTATCTACCCCAGCTCTGAGCACAGACAAGAAAAGTATGGCATCCAAAATGTATCTTATTGCTCCTTAAAAAACAGCAATCTTACATGCAAACATGCATCAAACAGCAACACAGCTAACATTAACATGTAAATTGGATTTAAAGTAGAGTAAAGATCAATTCTCCGGCGCTTATAGTTAAAAGAATAACTTTAACGCTGCTCACTCGAGGTAGAGAGTAAAGTTATCATTCTATTCCAAGCGTCGCTGGAGTTAAGACTTCTTCTAACAAACCAAACATTGGTCACAAGCATTATCTGCTCGTGTGCCTACCTTTCCCACATGGTCCATGTTTGGGCCTCACACTAACTTTTGATAACTGTTTGTTAATCCCACCTTTCACATAGACAATATTGCCCTCAGGCCTGCTCCAGATTTATATAGGCAGTGTATGTGGGCACAGTGAAATGCACTGCCAAGGCCATCATTGTCATTTTAATTGCCTCAGCATTTATATATGCACAATAGCTGATGCTGCGATTGTTTTAAAAATGCTTGGCTTTATACAGTGTTTACTCACTATTGCGATGGCTGACCTTTGGATCTGTCAAAGCCTGATTCCAGAAGCAATTTATTGATCCGATTAAACTGTCTCCTCTGCAGCTGGTACTGAGGCTGATGTGGTGAAGTTGGCTTGTGGCCACATAGTGCTGAGGTATAGTCTGTGGTGCAGGCTACAGGTGTATTCAGACTGTCACGCTCCACCCGCTGGCCACATCCACACCAGAGCACACAGTCAGCTGACTGCTGTCAGACCAGCTGTGAAAGACCTGGTGGATAAAGGCTCATTCTATTCTATATTCATATCAACGGCTGAACGTGTTTACAGGCACCAAACTGCATGACTCATTACTGCAATGACCAGAAGCTGCCCTAGCTGACTTAAAGTTAAAGTAGAGATGAGATTGGAATGTGTTATTTTTGGTACTATGATTTTTGGGTCAGAGGATTAATCAGTTAGTTGAGAGAATAGCTGTCAGATTTGTGAACAATAAATATAATACTAAATTGCAACCCTATGCACAAGTCTCAGCAGTGCTCTGGCTGTTGCAGAAATCTTCTTCACTTTGAGGAACAAAGCTGGTACTTACTGGTGGGCCAAGGGCCAAAAGCAAACAACTTTTTTATTGTTAATATGCAAGCCAAGTTTGGCTCCACTTTGGGCAGCCGTGTTTTAACTGTAATAATATAACAATTTTTTATTAAGCCCTTTATGAGCAATTTTTCCCATCTTAGGAGAACATGAATGAATGAAGAAAAGAAAAGCAGCGATGTCAAGTTTGTGGTCAAGTGTTGAGGCCGAAATCTGAAATCTTCCAATATGGGAAACACTGAAAGAGTTTCAACAAAAGTTGAACATCATGACTTGGAAATAGAAAATAATTGCTATGTTGTACTAATCAGACTAAAAGTTTTAGCTCAGTCGTGCCCAATGAACTGCAAACTAATTCTATATTTTCTTACTAGTACTTACTTACTAGCCAGTCGTCATGATATGTTCAGGTAAGTGTTAACAGTGCATACAGTAAGTATGATATATTTGTATATATATACTCCACCTGTATTGTCAAAATAAATAATTAGTTACATTTTATCGTTCATTTCTCTTCACATCATATGGTTCAATGGTTGAATTAGATTTCACACAGGCACGAATAAACATTAGCATTAAAGGAATGTATTGAAAGTATTGTATCACAACACAATAAACTTCAACTGGTTAACTTTCACAGCTCCATGATTCTCTTGATGGAGCCCACAGTTGATCCCTGCGATCCCCAGTCTGAGGAGTATTGATAATCCCCTCTATCCAGCACGTAGTGGCGCCCACTGTAGTTGGGTTCCTCAAAGAAAATCCAGGAGCCCTCGAAGACCTTGCAGGACGTGACCTTCTGGCTGGGCCACTTCTCTTGGGTGGATATTATGTCTTCTGTCAACTCCATAGACTTTCCCTGAAACCCTGCATAGGCAAACAACTTCAGCTTGTATGGTCCTTTGGTCTGAAACCAAACCAACATGTTCAGTTTGATGCATCATCAGGAATACGGTGTGTGTGTTTTCTTGTTCCTTTTTGATGGGTGACTTACGTTTTTGACGACTTTGCAGGATTCGAATAGGAAACTGAATCCTAATCCAAAGTCTTTGAACACAGAAGGACCAAGAAGCATCTGGCGCCCTGTGTAGTTCTTAAACTCATACAGAACCCACTGGCCACGTTCTACCTTGAAAGAGTTGCATCTGCTTATGAAACGTTGCAGGTCATCTGCCTGGCAAGTGCATTCGTATGACTTACCCTGCAAGTCTTTTTCCTCATAGAAGATCATCTGGAAAAAGTGGGAAAATCGGATTATAGACTCAAAATGAAGGTTTTATCTGCAGCTGTGTTTGTACATATTTATATTTTCATTGATAAAATAGCTGAGTTCTGTGTTTTTTGCACCCAATGTAGAGACTTAGCTCTGTTAAAACTGTTAAATCAAACCTTATCCATTTGCGGCTCTTAAAACAAACTTTTTATACATGGCAGAGACAATATGACCAAATGCACGGTAAGCTGTGTTTTAAACTGTTATCACTGCTTATTGTTCTTACTCGCTGAATTGCCTTTACACACACATAGTGGTTGGTCAGCCTTGCCAAGTATCTATCTCAACTGATCTGAACTGTAGCAAAACATGTCTACAAATATCTGGAAAAAATTCTGTAGACATATTTTTTGTAAATTATTTGGCATTTGGCACAACCTGAATTTATTTCTTTAATGTTGCTGCAACATTTTTTGTATGTGTCTTGCACAATCATTTAGTTCTGTAGGCAGTTTGGAGCTGCGATGACAGTTCTGATATCACAAAGGTATACATATATATACATATGCAGGTCTTTTTTTACTGACAAATATATAGACATAAGATACATACAAGTTGACTTAAAGGTTTAAACATGATATTTGGTCTGAAATTACTACACTGTGAACTATTCCTACATTTCAGATCAGGTGTAGACATCTTTGTGGCTCACTACCTGGCAATAAGTTAGTGTTGAATGTGTATAGTTATCAGTTGCACTTGTCACATTTCTTTGTGTCTTGTTATAGAAGACCAGTATCTGCTAATGCTTGGTAGGATCTCACACCAGTCATTCTTGAGGTGTAACATCTTGTGTATAGTGTATGCCTCTCTAAAGCACTTTGAATTGTCCTGTGTCTGAACATTGTGAAATAAATAACCTTGACTTAACTCATTAAAAACAATAAAGACAGCACTGTTTTCATTAAGGAAGACCTTTATTCATTTATTTGTGCAACACAGGGTTCTGGGGAGACGGACGTTCAAATGGAAAAAGGAGGCAGAGGATAAAGCCTTTCTCGAATCTTAACCTTCTGGAACTCTGAACTTCCTGAGGGGCTGAGGAACTAGCTCAACATTCTGGATGTTCAGTGGCATTAGGACCCTGTAGCTCTGAACTTTTGAAATAATTTCAATTGGGTTCTGAAGACTGATTTTCTTTAGATTCAAGAACTTTGGTGGCCTTAGCATTAAATGACTCTCTTAGAGAATGCACAACCCTGCATGGCCGCTGCTGTTCTAGAGCTCTTTGATCATGCGGAAAGACCCCACAGCAGGGGAGGTGGCGCCCCAGTCTGTATAGTTGGGGTACTCGCCACGTTCCAGGAAGTACTGGTGTCCTTGGTAGTTGGGCTGCTCGTAAAGGACCCATGCACCATCCATCACCACACAGGAGTGGAACTCCTGGAACTTGAGGGCATCGTAAACTGATGGGCAATCCTCAAAACACTCTGCCGCTTGTCCTCCGAAATCCTGCTTGTTGTAGAATCTGATCTTCCAGGACTTTCCATATACCTTAAAAGAGATTGAGATTAAAGTTGATGAAATTATGCTAGTTTTTACTATCTAAATCATTAAGCATTCAACTTATTTTTGTGCCCTCATTTCCTTTGAGTTCACATCTACAAATGGGTTTGCTGGCAGTCTTCCTAGCTTCCTTCAATAACTGATGTGCATCCTCCTGCCAAATCATGAGCCTTTTATCTCTCCTTTTTGTCTGTTGGCCTTTGACTGATTACTGCTTGGTTGGTGCACTCTGTGGTATTTCACAGGAGCTGGGTACTCTCCTGCAAATATTAACCCACAAATATAAAACAAAGAATGTTGTGTCCCTGATCAAGGCACTACCCAGATGTTACTTTATAATGTTTGTTTTAATCTATAGCTTGATGTAGTAAGCTTATCCCAGTTTGATTGAAACTGGTGCAATCTCAATAGTATAATGAGGCAAATGAGACAACCTTTACTAAAGGATGACTTTTAATACTTTATCTTTTGGTTATTCTAATAAGCATCGATTGAGCTTACATTTTTGATGGAGCGACATGACTTGATGCTATCATTGAATCCATTCCACTTTTGGTGATCAGGGTAGTCCCCGGGGCTCAGGATATACTGGTAGCCAGTGAAATTGGGACGCTCATACAGCACCCAGCAGCCACTTTCCACCTTAATGGAGTTGCAGCGGCTGAAGAAACTACGCAGGTCAGCGCAGTCAGCGCTGCATTCATAGCTTCGGCCTTGGAAGTTCTTATCCTCGAAGAAAATAATCTGGATGGAAGAAAACGGGCAAATCCTGGTAAAATATCTTCTCTACTTTGTAACAAATACAAAAACAACAGATTATTGAGCCCTGTTGTCATTTAAATGACAACAGGATAGATAGAGACAGTTCACATGCATTAGATCCACTGCCGAACAATCTTGAAACCCTTTGGAAAATGGCATTTGCTCCTTACCTTCCCCATTGTTACTGATATTGCTTGCCTCCCACCCAGCTGCAGCTGTGTTGAGGTTTATATCGAAATGCAGAATGTGCAGACGAGGGAAAGCTATTGTCATATAAATTAGCCTGATTTGCATATCAGCAAAATGGTTTGGTCAAGTTTGATTTCCCTTTGTCCACATGTGATGGCCTCATATCAAAGAACTGCCAAAACTGACATATAAAACTTATAAAAGCCAACAGCCATACTTATTGATAATCTTGTGTATTGTCTTCACTGGGTTAAGATCTACTGAAGGATATTTGTTTGTTACTTCATCTCTATCAGCAACTATTTTTGAGGTAGAGGAAATTATATGGTGACTTGTCTTCATTTTGGTATTTTTCAAGATGAGATTAAAGAATACCCTCACGCTGGTGAGGGGTAACACGGCCAATGCTTGGAACCTTGGATCCTTGAACATTCAAAACTGAAACATTTTGTTCTTGATACCAATGCACCATTCTATGTTATGCAGTAGACCATTTATGTGTGCTATGCCACATTGGGGAGGACACCCTAGGGTCTTAATGGAATAAGGAATCATATTGAACATAATGAAAGTCCATGCTGCAGTGCCACACCCTCAGAGATGCACTCACAGAAGATAGGCGGGAAAGTACAGCTGGAACTAATAACTCCAATCATGGCAGCCACGTTTAATCTTATTACAAATACCTGTGTTTGTCATGTCTAAAAGTCTGCACTGAGAAAAGTCTGTTTGAGAAAAAAATCCTAATTTACTCATGCTTATCTGAACCCAGGATGTTGTGGTTTAATGGTATGAATCCATAACCTCTCTCAATGGTGCTACACCTTTATCTGTGTTGTTATTTAATTAGATCCTGTTAACTGTGACTGGTGTGGGTCCAGTTCTGTCACTCAATCTCATAAGGAAGGTTTTACAGTAAGGCACATGACAAAGGGTTAATACAGCACAGTGATATTCTCCCTAAGTGTAATAATACAGCTTTTCATACAATACAAAGCTGATCTTAGTATTGTGCTATATTAAACAGCCCTGCAGAGATCAATGTCAAGATGACAACAAGGCTGGTGGTGCAACACACAGCCCAACATCACTACTGCCTCTACCAAAGACTGACACTGACGTTCCTGTCAGATCCTTCAAACTAGACTTTTAAACTGAAAGCTAAAGCCTGTTCAAATGAACTCATACATAATGTGCAAAGAAATGAATGCCCCTCACTGAAAACACATTGACATGTCACAGTAAAAAGTTAATGATTCTGGGTCCTGGTATTGTTCATGCTGCCTCACTGTGGCACTGTCATGACTTACAGGGATACTTGAATAGAAAGAGTCATTGTTTTTACTGTTAAATATAATGACTGTGACTTTCCTACTGTGTTAAAAATTAATTCAGTCACACCGGTCTTTGGAAGCTGTTTCAAACTTTGCGAGCAAAAGATACTTAATCACTCAAAATGTATAATTTGGTCATTTAGATACACATAGGGACATTTTTGCTTTCTAGATATTTTAAAGTACAGAGTGAAACAGTTTTCCAGTATCAAACCAGAGCATCATGGTGAATGTTGTAGACCTTAGTGTAACAGGACATCTAGAACAACACTGATCTCTGTGGTTCAAGCCCTAATGGCATTCAAATAAACAAATACATATATCACTAAGATGAAAATTTATTATTCTGGGCATCCAGATGGTTTGAGAGTGTGAATTTCAGATACATAAAGCACTAAACATATGGAGTAAATGTAACAAAATGGCAGATAGTCATTTTAAATATGTGGTCCCTGTTCTTGAGAAATCCATGGTCTGAATACATGACACATGTATGACAAGCATGACAAAACTCAGGCCATTCAAATTGTGGTCAAATTAAGCTTTTTCTTGTCGCTTTAATTTTCCTCAGTCTGAGAAAAGTCAAAACTGCAGCTCAGTTCTTCTCCCTCCTCCCCTGCCTTGTGTCTTCCATCCATTTCCCCTGCCTTTGTTCTGGATCATGATGGCACAAATGAAATTAACAGCGATCGCAGAGCTGCTTATTCATCAGCTTCCAGATAATTTGAATAACAAAACCCTGTTACAGCGCGTATAAAGTATAAAAGCCGCCTGGCAGCCACAGGTTTTTGGACAGATTCCCACAAACACAGATCATCAAACATGGGCAAGGTATGTAGAGAGCAGGCCAGACAACAAGTGCTATCCTGTAGAGGAGAAACTCAGGACAACAATGGGAATGAGTGTAAAAATATAGAGGGAATCCAAGTTTATAAGTCTATTTTAAAATTAACAAATTAATGTGTGTTCCAAATGTACTGTTTTTTATTTTCATGTCCTACAGATCATCTTCTACGAGGACAGGAACTTCCAGGGTCGCTCCTATGAGTGCATGAGCGACTGCTCTGACATGTCCTCCTACCTGAGCAGGTGTGCTTCCTGCAGGGTGGAGAGCGGCTGCTTCATGGTCTACGACCGTCCCAACTACATGGGAAACCAGTACTTCCTGAGAAGAGGAGAGTACTCTGACTACAATTCTTTCGGCATGAGTGACTCTATCCGATCCTGCCGTTTAATTCCCCAGGTATGCAAAGACTTTGAAAAGATAAACATGATTATAAATAGGAACCTACATCTGGGTAACTTTAATGTCTAATTATTATGTCTAATATCGATTCAAAATAGTCAAATCTCTTGCCTGTTTTGCTTGACTAATTCACTGCTGTGCTGTAAAAATGCGAGTTTGAAAGTGAGTATCTATTGAGAAAGGCTGTAAATACTATTACAAGCAGAATTGCACACTGTAATTTTTACAATATTAACAGCAACAAAATTGCAATCTCAATTCTTTAGAGTCCTATGCTGACTTGTCTTTCGCTGTGTATTCACCAACAGCACAGAGGCTCCTACAGGATGAGGATGTTTGAGAGAGAGAACTTCCAGGGTCAGAGTCACGAGCTGATGGAGGACTGCGACAACATCCAGGACCGCTACCGTATGTCCGACTGCCAGTCCTGCAACGTGATGGACGGCCACTGGCTGATGTACGAGCAGCCCCACTTCAGAGGCAGGATGATGTACCTGAGGCCCGGAGAGTACAGGAGCATGAGAGATATGGGATACAGTGGCATGAGGCTCAGCTCTGCCAGGCGTATTGTTGATTCCTGTTGAAGCAGAGTGAAAGAAATGTGTTGTCAAATCAAATAAAAGAGGAATCAAACATCACATTGTTGTCATGTTATGTTATATTTTATAGAAGATGTCGAAAGGTATGGATCGATAAATACAGGAAAGGCACATGATGTAGTTATATACACATCATGTAAAATGAAGTTGTATACAGACCACATGTTGACATCCTATCACTGTTTCACCGGATGAAAATATTCTTGCTGTGGATCTGCATCATCTTCCTCTGCAATCATAAAGCTAAAAGATGACCCTACACCCTCTGACAGGTGCAAGCCAGTTATTGTTATTATCATCTGTAATAACTGTAAGAACATCATGTTGCGTCAGCTGTGCACATGAACAGCTAACATTTTAGGCTCATTACACCACATAGAGTTTAATAGGAAAAACACAGCGTACATTTTGTACACACAGCTGATTTCTATACTAAGCTGTGGAGCAACACTTCTCTGATGCAAAGGTGTTTCTCGACAACAAAAGAAAAGTGTAACTCTTAAAGGGGACCTCCACCAATTTTAAACAATCAAGTTTGCTACTGAGTCTGATCAAAGAGGGGTGTGCTGTCTTCTGTAGCACAGATAACTGTTGTGGCGTGTGAGAAAATGATCCCTAATGATGTCATCAGGACATCAAGGGTCAGGAGTCAGACTTCAGTGGTCAGGACATGTGTGACCCAGCCTTTTTTAAGATGGTCCCATATTACGAAATAAAAGCCAGGCCTACTCAGCCTCTGCTTCAGCTTCTCTGTAGCTCTTTATAACAGCCATCATTTTAAAAAGGTACATTTATAGTTAATAAAACACAAATTAATAGTTATTTCACTGTTAACAATGAAACAATGAAATGCTTTAAAACCATGTATTCAACAATTGTAAGGTTTGAAAACGTCAGTTGCGATTTTAAAAAGGCCATTCAAATAATGAGCTACACAGTATTTACTCAACATGCACAAAGTTTTACAAACATCAGTTGCAGCTTCATAAAAAACATTAATTCATTCATTGTTTTCATTCATGTTATCTACATTTGAATAAACTATAGATGTGTATTATCGGAAGGTTATTATCAAGTGTTGAAAACTCATTTTATAATACATTTCCTTTGAGTCCCCCACCTTTAAAAAAAAAAAGCACAATATCAATTTGCTGGACGACACCTCTAAGATGGGTTTTCAATATCTAATTAGATATAATAATAATTAGATCATTACAATTTCACTCTAGTCTAATTTTAACTTAATTTGAGACTATTCCCATTTTAAAACACCTCCTATTTTTCACTATGTGTTTAATAGATTTTAATAATATATATCATACAGCTGGGCTGATGGACAGCCATAATATTTTAGAAAGGGAAGTTCAAGTCCAGCACTTACACTTACACTTACAAGATTTAAACACTTCAATTGGAACATTCATAATACATGCTGATTCTTTGAGAATATTAGTTTCAATGTTGGCAGATAAAACATACTGTGTACTTAACAAAAGTGCACATTTTACTGGTGTATCAGTTAAAAACAACAACAAAACAGTGAACAAGAAAGTATTCAGATCCTTTACATAAGAATGGTTTCAAAGTGAAGTGAAGTATGATAAAGTACGATTAGCAAAAACTTCTTCACTCAAATTATCAGAAGTAAATGTAAAGTTACAAGGTGCTTCACGGCTGAAGTAAATATAATACTACATAAAATACAAAACTTGCTCTATTAGGTGTTACACTATTTCACATTATTGTGTGTCACACTATCATGGTATTGGATGATCAAAACTGATGCAAGTATTATGTTACAGTTGTCGCTTCTCAAAGTGGAGCCAATTAACGGTTTTGTCCACTGATTAACAATGCATTCCACCAAAAAATGGGTTAAAGTGTTAAACCAGTAGTTTTGCTTTTGTTAGTTTTTTGTCATCCAGCCTCTTAGTATACATTGAAAAGTATAAAACAATATAAAATATTATTTTGTCAGTTACACTCTCTACAGTGACATGAAGGCCAGCATAAGACATAAAAACACAAGTGCATGTATTCAGATGGTGGACCGACGATGTGAGTGTAACAAAGTGCTTGTCACCACAGACATAACACTGACAGCACAAAGAGTCCCAGCTGATACGTAGGATGCTGTCACCCACCTGTACCCCATAGGAGAGCACTTGGCACTGCACCAGATGCATACAGTCTGGAATAATAACCGTTTACACACTGATTTAACAAACATTATAGCCCTGAATGCTATGCTGCTGAGTAAGATTTTTAAAACAATGGCTCCATAGATCATTTAGCTATCGTGATGGGTATAAAAGTGGCAGAGTTTGGCTAGGCAACCATCAGTGCAATCAGGGACAGGACTGAACATCAAAATGGGCAGAGTAAGAGACCATTTTCATTTTGTATTTAGGTTGAAAAATACATATAAATATATAAACATATAAATCTAAAAAGTATTTTAGATCATATGCTATTTGTTAAGACAGATTTCTTTCTATATTTACTTTCAGATCATTTTCTACGAAGACAAGAACTTCCAGGGTCGCTCCTATGAGACCAGCAGCGACTGCGCTGAGCTGACCTCCTACTTGAGCCGCTGCAACTCCTGCAGGGTGGAGAGCGGCTGCTTCATGGTCTATGAACGTCCAAACTACATGGGCCACCAGATGCTGGCGAGGAGGGGAGAGTACCCGGACAACCAGCGCCTGATGGGAATGAGCATGAGTGACTGCATTCGTTCCTGTCGCATGATCCCCATGGTATGAAGTTTAGTGTTGACTCATGATTGTATGGTTGAAGATACAAACACATTCATTACTCACAAATTCTCATGCCCAGCACAGAAGAAGCCAGTACTGATTATGTAATCCTCTGATTTTTCACATCATTTTACAGCACAGGGGTCCATTCAGGATGAGGATCTACGAAAAGGAGAACTTTGGAGGTCAGATGAATGAGCTGATGGACGACTGTGACAACGTCCAAGATCGTTATCGTATGTCTGATTGCCAGTCTGCTAACGTGATGGACGGCCACTGGCTGATGTACGAGCAGCCCCACTACAGAGGCAGGATGATGTACCTGAGGCCCGGAGAGTACAGGAGCATGAGAGACATGGGAATGGGTCCCATGGATATGAGGATTGGATCCATCCGTCGTATCATGGACTCCTGTTAGGCTCAAGACTTGAAAATGTAATCAATGAATATTAATAAAGAATTCATCAATTCATCATTCCTTCTGAGTTTCAGAACATCAATCAGTGAGCCAGGAGGAAACTTCAAACGTAGTTACAAAATTATGGAGAAAAAAAATGTACAATCAATTATCAGCATCCAACTGTTTCAGTTTGTCAAAGGACAGTTTGGACCGTAGTGAATGCTGCTATTTTGACGCCTGTGTCCCAAAGCCAGATCAAGACTTCCTCGACATATAAAAGATGTTATGTCATATATGATGCACTTGACATTAAAATGAATGAAGGTGAAACTGGTATCCCTGAGATTGTGTATGATTTTCCAGAAGCTTCCTGAAATTACAGCAATACTGCAAGACTGATAAGATATGCTAATGTAAGTATGAAAGTCTTAGTCCAGTAACAATTGTTGGCCCATTTCACAGGACACATTATTGATATATCAAAGCAGAAAAAGTGTAGATGGGCGTTATTATGTCAATGATGATGCTAATGAAAGGCTGGAAGACTATAGTATTGTGCTTCTACCCTACCCTAGGTTGAATTAACCAACTGATATTCGTGAATTGGACTATATACATACTAATTATTAAAATTATAAAATGTCCTCTTGGGACAAAAACATGAGTGAGGAGGCAGTCTGTGCACTTTTTGGTACTGGGGTCATTTTAACACATCCTCATACCAAAATGACTGAATAAGTCAATTTGCAAGTGACTCCTAATATGTACCACATTTCCCACCTTGACCCGTAGTCCAGCTAACTTTTGGCAAGAAAACAGGCATGTTTGGTTTAGGCGCAAAAAGTACTTGGTAAGGTTAAGGAAGATTATGGTCTTGCATTTTTATAGCGCTTTTCCAGTCAACTGACAGCTCAAAGCGCTCTACAATACATGCCACATTCACCCATTCACACACACATTCATACACTGATGGCGGAGGCTGCCATGCAAGGCGCCAACTGCTCATCAGGAGCAATTTGGGGTTCAGTATCTTGCTCAAGGACACTTCGACATGCAGCTAGGGGGAGCCGGGATTCGAACCAGTGACCTTCCAATCACTAGATGACCCGCTCTACTGTGTACTATGTACTTCTTATGTAACATGTGTACGTAATAACAATACATATCAAGTGTTTTCTAGATATATTGTCCAATTTATGAATATCATTTTGCTTCATTAAAAATATTCTGGTAATTTTTTTGTGTTTTGCATCACAGGAGTCAAGTGGAATATTTTTGTGAATGTCCTGAAAAGGTGTTAACATTCAAGCAATCGAACTCATTTGTATGCTGAAACTTTTTTCTGTTGTTGCTATCATTCATCCTTTTCAACCACAAACTTCAAGCTACAGTAAAATACTGTACAATATCAACACATTGTTTCTTTATTTACTGTAATTTAACTAGGTTAGTTACTTAAAATAACCAAATGTTGCTATTGCTTTCAGAGAAACAGCGGCCTACTGGGAGAAAGTCCTGTGCTTGTTTTACCCATCCGTCCGCCCCTGACCTCCTCCCTACGCAAACTTTAGTTCTTACACTACATAGTCTGATTTCATCCTTTGCTGCTGCAAAAATTGCCACTAGAGAACGCTATCTAGCAAGAAAGATAATTATGTTGTCAACCTATATTTTCATCTTTTACTCACACTAGTGCTGAGGAGGTTAATTCACTTGATAAGACGATGCTGAGTTTTCAGAATTTAAAAAAAAGTTGATAGCAGCAATCTGACTATATCAATAAGCTGTATGTGACTCTGAAGAAGGCACATTCAGGGCAAGCACAGCAATAAAGGGTTGTGTGTGTAGTTATCAATAAGGATCTAAATAAAGAATAATAAACAGTAGCTTCCCTTTAGACTGTGACTACCGATGTGTTTTGGAGCATCATTTTGTAGGCAACATGAAAAGGAACTGCCAATTTCAAAAGGGAGGAAAAATTCAAACTAGGTGACATAATTTTCCTTTGTGTCAAGACCTTTGTACACATGGACTAATGGCACATACAATCCAAACATATAGAATGACTTTATTTCTATACAATTTCCAAGTTAAAAACCCAGTCCAAGGCATGAGTGTCAAAAACCATCTCTCAATAACCCCCAATATCAATATTTGAGTTATAATTACAGCTCAAAGCTACACTGACACCATACATAGTTGAAAAATTGGCCTAAATCTTCAGTTGAAAGGAATAGATAGCAGCTCATGTTTAAAAAAAAAAAAAAAAGAGAGACAAAAAGAAATTAACCAAGGGCAAGTGGTTCATACAAACACCCATACATCATATCCACATTCTGTAATCCCAACTGGTGGCCTATTTGCTTTTGATTGGGTGAATGAAGCTAACTGCAGTGGTCAAAATAAATAGCAATAACAATTATTAATATGATTATTATTTTCATTATTTTCATTATTATTATATGATTATCATTCTTATTGTTGTTGTCATTATTATTATTATCATCATTAATATTATCAGGTTTGAAGTTGGTAAAACACAAACACTAATCAAACTCACAAGCTAACAAATCAAAAAATCGCTATTATCCATATTCCCTTGGAAAACGACTAATATATGGTTTATATTTAATTTGTTTTTTCACACCTATCATATATTTCATATGTAAATGATATATAAAGATCCACTGTGGCAGGGCTGCATTCATCTTGGAATTTGCATGTATCTATGCATAATGTTGAAGTTACTTCATTAGCCAGAGGATGATGTAACATCCAACACTCAGCTGATTCCTTTACTTATATTTTTATATAAATGGATGCTAATACTAAAATATTTCTGGTCATTTAGTAAGTGAAATGTCCATCACACTGTGGAAGATACAGAGAGCTATCATATTGGAAGCTTCTCTTTATTTTCTTTATGTCGACAACAATACTGCCTGTATACAGTACATGCATTTCAACTACGGTGGTATAGTGCTGGATAATAACCCTTTAGCGCCCTGACTGCTCAGTAGGCTTCTATGGCATGTTGCTGGGTCAGGGATTTACACAATAGAAGCCCTACATACTTTTTTCACATTGAGCAAGTATAAAAGTAACGGTTACCACAGACAGAAACACACAGCAGCCACAGCTCAGTCCTGAGGAACAACCAACCAACCATGACCATGGGCAAGGTAGGTAGCTGGAGTGATCCACCCAGAAACAAAACATAAATAAATGAATAAATAAATAAATAGATAAATAAATAAACAAATAAATCCAGTTAAATTTTAAATTCATAGCGAATTAGCTGGCATCAGATATTCATTCAAAATGTGTCCTAGAGTTCACTGTAAATGATACCATGAGGCATTGTTGTGCTTTCAGATCATCTTCTACGAGGACAGGAACTTCCAGGGTCGCCACTATGAGACCAGCAGCGACTGCCCTGAGCTGACCTCCTACCTGAGCAGGTGCCACTCCTGCAGGGTGGAGAGCGGCTGCTTCATGGTCTACGACCGTTCCAACTACATGGGAAACCAGTATTTTATGAGGAGGGGCGAGTACGCTGACTACATGAGCATGATGGGAATGTCTGACTGCATCAGGTCTTGCCGTATGATCCCCATGGTACAGCAGGATATTCAATCTTTAGACAAAGTTTCCTACAAATATCTTTGAACCATCATCTGATCCTTTTTGTTGTTCTTTTTTCTTTACAGCACAGGGGATCCTACAGGATGAAGATCTACGAGAGGGAGAACTTCGGTGGTCAGAGTCACGAGCTGATGGACGACTGCGACAACATCCAGGACCGCTACCGTATGTCTGACTGCATGTCCTGTAACGTGATGGACGGCCACTGGCTGATGTACGAGCAGCCCCAATACAGAGGCAGGATGATGTACCTGAGGCCCGGAGAGTACAGGAGCTTCAGGGAGATGGGCATGAGTGGCAGCAGGTTCATGAGCATGAGGCGTATCAGGGATTCCTGCAACTAAATTTTTCAATAAAATCCACTAATTAAAGAAACTCACTCTTCTATTTTGACTTTTTCTTGCGCTGGTTGTTTTGAGGCCTGGAATGCACAGAAGCAGATGTCACCGGGGATGCAATGGGCAGTAGTGGATGTAAATGATCATGAAGCACCTCCCTGTATGTAGTAGACTTCCATGCAGTGGAAGAAGAATTGCATAATAGAAAATAAGTATGACAATTCCTACAAAGGCAAACATGGCAATTAATTTAATGGTATTTCAATGACTATATGGTATGATTTGGTTTTGGTAATGTTAGATTTGCAAACGAGTCAGCTCTCAAAGAAGAATGAGTTTGCATCCTTGATTTGCATACAAGAGTAAATCCAAAGCCCTGATTTTCATTTAGTAGTCAAATCTAGCAGCCCAGCTCAAAGGACACAGCCATATCAGTGAGCAGTAACTGCTCGGCAGGATAGGCCACTCGGACCGAAAGCAGCCTGTAAGTTACATTCACGAAGGCTATATTGTAGGCTTAAGTTTATAAGATGGTGGCATTTAAAACACTTGATTTAAAAGCTTGTGAAACACTGAACTCTTTTGCTCACATACACTTACACTTACCTTCATGCTAATAAAAGATAAACTACATTGCCTTAAAGAACCAGTCTTTTCATTATATTTGGTTACACAATATAATTCCCACACAGATTATAAATGAGTTTACAATCATTAAGTGTCTTGGTCAGATTCATTGGTTTACATCTATGTGTGATTTGTAGAACAAATGCATAGTTATTTCTTCTCTTTTATCTAACTGCTTTATACTTGTTCTCCTTGACCCTTAACTTTTGGCTTCTGAAACAAAAGTAGGCAAAGGTTTTGCTTGGAATAATTTGACTAGTAGTTTTGTATAAAGTTCAAGTTCATTATGTTTCAAATAATTAGAAAACAAACATACAAGTAGCTTAATAAAAAACTCAGACTTCATGTCGCCAAAGCCCTCTTCTGGCGGACTAGAAGAAAATGGTCTTTTATGAGGTGATCCTTAAAGAGACGGGAGCCAAAACAGTTTGTTTGGGGAGAGGATAAAGGTCACCTTAAAGGGCCATTATAATGGTATAATGGTATATGTATAATAATGTATTATAATAATCATACTAAACCAATCTACTTCAGGAATAAACTCATAAAAAATGAACTGCATAACTTGTGTTAATGTTTCTGTTTTACTTTGAAAAAGATGATTCAATAAATAAAAGGCAGAAAATAAGCCAAAAATTAATGATACACAAATCGCTCAACAATTAGTGTGAGTATTGATCTAAGAAACATTTAGCAACAGGAGGAAAATGGACTTGTTAATGAATCTCCTTTCATCTTATCTTTTTTAGGTAAGACACACTACAGTGCTAATGGAATTTGTGGCTCGCTGTTCAGTTAAATGACACCATCTTCAGTGGAGGGGTATAGAAGCAGTCACTCATCATGTGGCTATAGTAATAATGTGAGCTCAGCTATAATATCATTACCAAAACTAAAGCTTTATTGTGCTTCCCTTAAGATATGCATAAACTTCTCTGTGGACCTACATACAGAGGAGGGTATCAGATGGGAATCTGTAGGGTGCACACATCTACCAAATCTCATCTACACATTGTGCAGGCGCGCACATTAAACAAACTGAGTGGAGTGTTCGACTGCTGTCGGGAAGCAAGTTTGAGACAGAGTTGGAAAAAAAATATATACATACCACATAGCAAACTAGCTAAGACTTTGAATGCCATGAAATAAATGAAAGAAACTGCCATGTTAACTATCTGACTGACTAACAAGCACAGTCGCCAATGTGCAACAGGGAGAAGAATAACTCCAGTTTGGATAGTTAAATAAAGTAAATCTACTGCATTTATATACATATAAAGGATGAATTGGACATGAAGGCAGAATAGTGAGGATGTTGCATATGAATGAAGGAGCATCATTTCAGTTGTCTGACTGAACTGCCTTAATGTACACTTAAAAAGAGATGGTTGCTTCAGTGCTGTAAAGGCCCCCACACACCCCCCAGACTCAAACCAACAGCCAACTGCCTTTATCCGACCATTCCGTTGCCTCTCACCTGACCCGTTCGGCAGAAAAGTTGCATTGAAACATGCCGCCTCAACGGCTGCCAATTACTCAACAGTGTGTACATTCTGTGATCTGGTGGCGCGAGTCTCGTGCCAGTAATCCAAAACATGAAAACAGGAAATGACGGAACGGAGTGCATGGAAAAACAAAGCGCACACAGTATTCTGCCTCTCCCAAACACTGCGCTGATTCACTAGCACACCGCCAATCTGAATGGTTATACAGCTAGCACACAACCAATCAAAGTATCCAACGGCTCAGACGGCCAACAGCCAACTTTCTCAGACTTTGCATGTTGACATTCACACACTGAACAGATTTGTTCCCGAACTCGTCCGAGTCTCCCCAAACACTTCAGATGGCCAATGGTTGGCCTGGTATGTTTCAGCCTTTACTGTGACTAGATGCATACAAAATTAAAACATCCAATATTTCCATTTTGAAATCTGTAAAATTATTTTGTAGTGCTCATGATATTCTTTTAATGTCATGTGAAGGGCATGACATCTTAAATATTGTATTTTAAAATGCAAAAAAATCTTAAACCCATAAGTATAGCAATGACACTCCATATTAATAGTTTGTATTTGTTTTTTTGTTGTTTTTTGTTTGTTTGTTTTAAACAAATTTTCATCACTAACATCATCTCAAAGGCAGTGTGTAATATGAGTTGATGGTGGATATTACCACACTTCAGGGGTCCCCTTTTCAATACCATTGTGGTCTTGTTTGAAAAGCCCTTTGTTCAATGAATTTTTAGCTTTGCTCAAATGTAAGCTCACTGGCTGCTATTGTTTTAGGGCAATAAAAAAGTAAGATCAAGCTGTAACTGAAGTAATATAATTGTGGCTTTTTACTAGCCTAGTCATATAATTAATAGTTGTATATTGTGCAGCTTCCAGAAACCAGTTTTTGACCAACCTTGATTTTTTGACTAACATAAAGGAAAATTCTGTTCAGAGGTTGTGACCCTATTGGTATATGGGTAAGCAACTAAAAACTGTATAGGCTTCTATAGTAGGTTGCTGGGTCAGGAATTTGAACAATAGAGGGCCACACAGGCTTTGTTTGATCAGGTATAAATGCACCTTGTTCAGACAAGCAGTGTATCAGTTCGAATCAGTTCTCTGAGAGTTCTGCGAAACCACCACCATCAACATGGGCAAGGTAGGACACAGTCAAAATGTTTGAATAATTAATTAGTCTAAAATTATGTAAGAGGATAGTGTAATTTCTTTAATTAAAATATTTTTTAATACTTTTTTCAGATCATCTTCTACGAGGACAGGAACTTCCAGGGTCGTTCCTATGAGTGCATGAGCGACTGCTCTGACATGTCCTCCTACCTGAGCAGGTGCC
>CAEMYA010000076.1:1052600-1095583 GCA_903131615.1 Diplodus sargus | reverse complement strand
CGGGGCGTTTGAGAAATGTAAATTTCCCATTCATTGGGCCGACAACTCTCATATGCTCCTCCATCTTCACGTCTCCTCACCGCTCCTCTCCTTGCCCTCCCAACTGCAATGGGAGCCTATCAGCTTGTGCTAAACCTTCCCAAACACAATGACAGCCAATCAATGTCCACTTCAGGTTTGACTGACCATTGTTTTCCACCCACAACAACTCAAGCACAAGAAGCCCAACGCATAACAACGGATTTTATAAGAAGGCAACTCGCATACACTAACAGTAAAGTTAGAGATTAAAATTTAGATTAATGCGATTAAAAAACATAACGCGCTAAATATGACTGTAATTAATTAATCGCAATTAACGCGATAATGTGACACCCCTATATATAATATAAAAGCGGTTGATCCCTGTAATCATATTCACTACACATTGTTCTCCTCCATAGAATTCTTTTTAATATCTCGCAATGGGATACGCCTCCCTCCCTTCATATACCTCAGAAGCATTTATATCATTACGGTAATCATGATTGGCAGGTGATCGTGACGTCCTTGTCAGTTAGACCCAGCATCTACCTTTAAGTAGCTTGTGCCATGACACAGTGTTATCTAAACACCTCCGTAAGCCTCCAATCACAGCTCAACTTTACTCTCCCTGTCGCCAGGCGATAGCTGCCGCTACGTTTCAACTCTGGTGGTAATGCCTGCCATTCATAATAAGGTTTTGTTAAAGTATTAAAGTTTAGCAAACCAGCTAACGTAATATTATTGTCAGAACTCAAGCTAACACACTGTCCACCGGGTTAGCATGTCAGCTGACGAAGATGGCGCCTAACCTACATCAGACCAGAGAAGACGAAGACTCCAGGGCTCTACTCTGCATGTGTCTCACAATCACACAAAATTGTAGTTGATAATATAATTTAGTTTCGCATGTGGAGCTACACTGTGCTGCAGTACAGCATGACACTCACACTGATGGGCCCTGGGGTCATCACTCTCAGTAAACAAAGATAGTAAGGTACATTCATCTGAGTATTTCAGAAGAAACTGATTGGAGACACTGGTAGTACAGTTTGCACTGTACAATGTAAAATGAGGAGAGAGTATCATTGGTGATTTGATCACCAAACTGCCTTTAACCCTGTTGATTACTGCGGCTATATACATTTGCAGTAGGGGTGTGAGGCACAGAAGAAGAGCTTTCTCCCATTTCTCAGTGGGCATCAGGTTCTGATGAGAATGGGCATAACAACAATGGAGGCATATACATCAACCATCAGGGAGTTTGCATTCTCATCAGTTACATGCGCTGGCACGCAGACTGATACTGTGGAGCAGCAAGCGTCTTTTGTCTCTGACAAAGCACACAACACACACGTAGCTAAGGCTTTGATACTGGGGGCAGATCTGCAATCCAGGGCGCACCGCTATACAGGGATTGGACTCTGCAACCAGCCATTGTGGGACAAATGTTGATGCTCTATGGCCGAGCTGTGGTAGACACATTTGCATCAAGCGAAAATGCACAATGTATGCTGTTGTTCTCAATGCATGATCCAGACGCACCTCTCAACATGGGTCTGTTTCGCCACCATCCTCCTGTACATATTTCCTCCCTTGGCACCGCCACACACTGATCCTGACAGCTCTGCACAGGCTAGCACAATGTACTGGCGGGTGGAGATTTATCAACTTTGGTCGATGGCAGCGGACTGAGACATGCTGTCACAAGGTCAATGTTTCACCCACACCTGGAACTGCAGGATTTGATTAACAAACACCTTGTATTCTCCACAGTTAAGGTGTACCTGGCTACTATTGCTGCATGACAATAGATTTTAAGGTAAAACGGCTAGTCAGCTACACCTTTGTGCTATGTGCCTTACTTTGCACTCAGATTATCCATTCAACTAGAAAAACACACTTGCACCATGCGCCTTACATTATGCTTCATAGATCATTTAAATAGGGCTAGCTGTGTCAGTCCATGCCTTGCCTATTTACATTGACACTGAGCAGTCTGAGCAGAAAGTTAGTCAGTCTAAAACTGACTAACTTTCTGTATCATGAGCTAATCCCCTAATGGGCAAGCCTATTATGAAGAAATGGTTAACCCTAACCCTCACTGGATCGCTCTGGTCTATACTGTACATGCCAGGGTTTGCAAGTACTGGTGGGCCTGCAAGTGCTTTCTGCTTGTGACCTGGCTGCATCCTGGGCCCGATTCAAAGAGGTCTCGATCCAGGACATTTGTGCAGTTGCAAGCTGGTCTTCACCCCTCACCTTAGTCTGGCTTTTGAGTGTTGGTGGTCGCTTGTAATAACCTTGTTTGTCAATACTGGAGTCCCTATATCTCATAGTGAGACACTGAAACAAATGCAGCCCTTTTTGAGAGGTACTTATTTTGAATAGCGCGCTGCATCATAGCACAAACTACTTATGAGTAGATGGATCTGTCTGACATGTACATCATTATCACCCACCAGCAGAGGTGTATAAAGTACTTGAAAAAAATAACTAAGTAAAAGTATAAGTACCATAACTGAAAATGACTTTAGTAAAAGTTGAAGTCACCTAAAAGAAAATTACTTGAGTAAAAGTCTTAAAGTAGTTCACATTAAATGTACTTAAGTATCAAAAGTATCTTGTGAAAAAATATACTATCAAAAGTACAATTACAAGTATTTTATAGTAAGCATGAAAAGAAGCAAAACAACCCAAAATTATTCTCCCCTTGTTTTTTATTTCACTTTTTCAGGTGAATGAAATGTGGTATAGAATACCACTCAAAAAATAAACAATGTCTTGCAAAATTTAACATAAGAACCACTTTTTCACTATGTTGGGGGAATCCTCATGAGCTGAGGCACAGTAACACCACACAAACAAACTTTCTGGTTCAAGTGGAGAAGTTGAACTTGCGGTTCATCCTCAGCAGAAGCCGATTTTCAAAAGTGTCCGCAGCTAGCCGTGCTCTTTTTGGGCTGAAGATGAGACCTGCTATGCTGAACAGCCTTCCGCAAGCTGCAGAAGCACGGAAGGGGTGTGTTGAGTTTGACAGACAACTTGAGAACCACAGGAAACGTCTTGAGAATCTTGATGTCATCTGTTGAGTAGGCCAGGTACGAATCAAGCTGCTGGGTGGCGCTTGGTGTTGTTGGAACTTTTCGGGATGTGGAAGAAGTCTCCCTCATCAGATGAGCCAGATCCTGCATTGCTGAAATGGAAGGATCCTCCCACTGCTCCCTGATGTATTCCAACCCTGAAACACAGGGAGGGTGACACTAGCATTAGTACAGTCACATTTTTACTGGACAAATTTAATTACATTTATGACATTTTCCCTAATTCTAAAGGAATAAATAATATTTCATTGACAAACAACACTATCAGAAACAAAAGGCCAGAATTAGCACAAAAAAAGAGATACAAAATAGAAAAAAAGTTGAGACAAATTGTGAAAATAACAGATCTACAACCAAGGCAAGGTGAGCTTGCAGATTGGCTACTTTCACAAATTCAGGGAATAGATAAGGAGAAAAACACAAATTGAAAGTCTTGACTCTGACAAGTAGACATCTTAGATATTGGCTCAACTACTATTCAAAATTAGACTGATGTATGAAATGAGTAATAAAATAACAACCCTTTCACCCTGATGTCCCGTTTTTGGGCTTGTCCAACATTAATAAAAAAAAAATGTTGGTCAACTGTCAACTATATTTTATCTTTCAAAAATACCAAATTGTTTAAAGCTAGAACATCATACAGGACACTGAGCTTGGACATCTAATTGCTGTACAACAAATACAATTTAAAAAACAAAAACAAAGCTATTTTATTGAACAGCATGCCATTTTACTACAGCTCCTATGAACAAACAGGCAAATTTTCAATAGCCTAATGCTTAACTTCCAGTTACAGATTTTGCATGATTTGTGTATTTTTCATAAAAAAAGTGAAGCACTTGATATTAAAAACGTATCATGGAAAACTGCCTCGTTCGAGTTAAGTTAAGATGCTAACCCTGTCTATTGACACTCCTGCAGAACAATTTGCCAAGATATTATCTAGAATAAAGCGTAACATTATTAAAATACTGTGTGCGTGTGTGTGTGTGCGTGCGTGTGTGCGTGCATGTCGTGTAGGTTTATTTACCACCACACGTGTGACACGGGCAAGTTGCTAACGTTAGCACATAATGTTAGCAACTTGCTACTAGCACATCGTTACGTTAGCAAATTGCCCGTAATGTTGGCTAAAACTATGTTTTACACATATTTATACCCCTCCTGCCACATGAAATGACATTGCTTACTTAATTCACTTACTTCAATGTGTTTTTTGAGGTTGGATGGGGAGTTCTTGAATGCCTTGATCTCGTGGCACTTCGGAAGGCATAACATGCACTTCATTCGGTAGGTTTTGGAATTTGCCCCCATCCGGAGGTAGCTGAACATAGTTCCCAGGTATGACCACGGGTGCCCGTCGTCTTCTGCCGAAGCTGTACGCTGTGCGTCTTCTGTGTCTCCCTCGTCGTCGACACGCTCTGCGGCTGCCATGTTTGCAGCGCTGCTGATCTCTGCCGCCCCGCGCGCATCCCACATTTACATAATCTTTGCGAGAGTACTGTACGTGGTTCTTCTCGTCCTCTCGGACCCGCTCATTCCAGATAATTCTTTGATTATTTTAATTTGTAACGAGTAACGAGGTGGCAAATGTCAAAGTAACGAAGTAAAAGTATATTGTTTAGCTCTGAAAGGTAGTGAAGTAAAAGTAAAAGTCCTGATTTAAAAAAAAACTCAAGTAAAGTACAAATCCTCAAAAAAAATACTTAAGTAGTGTAACGAAGTACAGCTACTTCGTTACTATACACCTCTGCCCACCAGTCAGGATTGGTATAATGTAGGGCTGAACAGTTTAGAAAAAAATTACACTGCAAATATTCTGACCAATATTATGATTGCAATTTCTTTCAGTCAAATCAAGATTTTAGTTCAATATTCATTGTGTAATAGCTTTGAAACATGTGATGGAGTAATACCAGATTGATACACCATCAAAATATTAACTGATCTATATTCAACTGAAAATTTAAGGATATAAATAGCTGCCAACAAGCATTTTTTTTTTCCAATTTGCACAGAACATAATCATCAAATACACAATTACCACAAAAGTTGTGACTTGAGTTATATAATAATAATCTCTCTATAAAAACAAGGAATCTCTGTCTGTCTGTGTGTGTGTATATATATGTGTGTGTGTGTGTGTGTGTGTGTGTGTGTGTCAAATATCTCTGCGGATCAGGATCAGACTGACCTGAGAGTTTTAACATGGCTGCTGCTTGGTTCAATGGTGTGCCATGCGGATTTGTTTGGATTACAACGATACCGTTAATGAATTATTTCATAAATGCTTTACACATTCAGCAAGCATTGTCCACCGGAGCTAAAACAGTCACGTGTGCACCAGAGCCAATCACTGCACACCGTAGCCACATACGCACCAGAGCCAGTCACTGCAGAGCTCAAGCCACGACATACCTTAAGAAACAAGCAGATTTGTACCTGCAGTTGCGCGTTGTGGACCGGGATTTTTTCGGTCCTGTTCTGTTCTGTGCATCTAAACTGACTGTTGTGGATTAATGAGACTAAAGGAGCCCAGACCGAGTCTGTTTGGGTCTGAGGAGATCCGGTGACGCGCGGACAACAAAGTGTATTTGGAATCTGTGGATGTTCGTGTGTAGCTAACATTAGCTGCTAGCCGCTAGCCCACACGGCCCACCTCACCTCGATGGACCGGACCCACAGGCATGTCCAAATCCGGACTGAGGGTAAATAATGTCCGTCACGCTTTTTCGCGAACATTGCCATCATGTTTGCTTTGTGTCTATTGCAGAAGAAACGGTAAAAACGGGCTATTGTCACGAAAGTGTCCAAGCAGCAAGTTTGGTTGATGAGGAACAGGAAGTTGTGTGAGGGACGTCGGCGGTGATACAGACAGCGACAGAGACAGCGAGTTTTGAGAGTTGAGAGATTTGTGACATATAGCGTGTTTGGAGTGTATAGTTAGTGTGAAATGAAGTGTAGTGTGTTTAGTGTGTAGTGTAGTCGTTTTTATTTGTGTTGTGAGTCAACTGCTGAATTGCAGAGCAGGCAGGAATGAGCTGAGGAGCCTGAGGCATTGCCTGCATTTTAATGTAAATAGTTACATATAACTTTGTACATTTCAAAGACTTATGCACAAATTCAGTAAACAAAAATTTAGATTTGCATTATAACTAATGCAATTGGTTCATTAAACTGTTTGTGGTTTTCACAGTAAAAAATCTAACTTTTTCCTACTCTGATTTTATGTTATTTTGTGATTTTAGGTCCATAATGTTAAAATAACATGTCAAAATGAAAAAATAACTGTACAGTCAAACATGTGAGGTTGTGCTGAAAATAATCTTTCCAAACAAGGCAAGGTAAATAGTTTTCAAGGTGAAATATAACGGTATAATCAAAAGTTGTCAAAAACAGCCAATTATATCCCTGACGTCCCACTTTCAAACACAGCCTCATTTGGCCATCCATGAAAAAGCTACTTTTCCTCCCACTTTTCTATAGGAATACATGCTTCCTACGGGCAATGCACTAGTAATAATAATGAATGGCAGAGCTGCCTTTCTTTGTTACTAAATCGTCCAAGGTTGCTGCTGGATCAGAGGATGATTTTTCAGCACCACAAATCTAAAGTTTTACTTGGCTTTCACATGCTGTTGTTGGTAGGCGTAAACGCAGTTGCCTTGGGCCACGTCTGATTGGTGGGCATGATTGGTACACAAGGAGCACGGTTCTTCTGATTGTCGAGCATGACTTTCACACAATGAAGATGGCATGGATTTGTAAAACCATTGACATGTTGTCAAACGTGGATCAGACCTGATCTGCAGCCCCTGCGATTTGCAAATCATGTTGTCTCAAATTGTAATTTCGAGGAATCAATCAGCCCTAATGTAATAAGATAAATGCTTCTGAGGAAAACACAGGGATGCTTATCTCATAAAGAGACATCTCACTCATGCTACTCTGAGAACTGGAGTTTGCTATAGTTAGGATTCATACAATGATTATGTTCGGAAGAATAAACACTAATAAATGTACATATTTTCCAGATTAGTAATTTCAGGGTAAGGCTTGTTGTATTCTAGTCTTTCCTGGTGTTTTTTTTTTCTTTTCACGACGAGGTTCTGCCTCAATAAAGTTGTAAACACACCTGCTTTGGTACAAGGGGGAAATTTGCAGGGCTTCAGACTAATTTCTGTGTGTGTATATATATATGTGTGTGGGGGGGGGACGGGGGGACGTGAGCAGGGCCAATTAGGCTTAGGCAAATTAGATTTTGGGAAACTCTTTACCTTGTTGAAATGGCCCAACAATGACTATTCTTCCTCAACTGAAACTAGCCTAATACTCACTGCTCAATCCCTACAAGAGCAATATCAGGGCATCCTGACTAAGTGCATAATATGTGGTATGACAGCTGCACAGACGGCAAACAAAAAGACCTGCAGGATGTGGTGGAGCCGGGCCAGTGCATCTTCAGGGTGGAGCTCCCAAACCTGGACACTGTCTATGACAGTCAATTGCAAAAGAAGACAAGTAAAATTATCTGAGACACACCTTGCTTGAACTGCTGCCATCCGACAAATGATTCCTAACATTAAGTTCCCACACCAGTAGATGCAACAGTGTCTTTCCTAAAGCTGTGGCCTCAAGCCACAAAACCTATTAAAGGAACTGTAAGCCTTCTAGTTTGACTCACTGGATGTAGACTGGGCATATAAATCTGCTATTACCTGCCTATTTCAGGTTGCCTTTGTCAAAATCTTTGTCGCTACAGGAAACAACTTTCAAGCTAGCAACCTGCATGCAAAAAATGTCAAGTTACCCTAATTGGTTGAACTTAAATAGGCGGGTTGTGAGCACCATTGCCAACTCCTCACTACTGGCTGTCCTAAAACTCGCTAGAAGTCACTAAATGACATCATCACTTAATTTGCATAACTGGCCATGCAGATTTAATTGTAATGGGGGCTGTAGGAGAGATAAATAATATTGTGGGAGATACAAAAAGTGAGTCTGCCTGGGAACTGACGGATGACCATGGAGAGCTGGCAGCCTGGGAGCCGACAGAGGATCACGGGGAGATGTCAGTCTGGGAGCCAACGGAGGACCCCTGCCAGTGTTCAGTCTGGAAGTCGACATAGGACCACCGGAAGGTGTTGGCCTGGGAGCCAACAGTGGGCCGCTGGCACCTGTCGGCCTGGGAGCCGACTGTAGCGACCCCTGTTGGTGTTTGCCAGTTGGGTCTGGAGTGGGTTGCTGGTTGGCAGGGGGTTGGGCCAGCCTGGCAATCTGGTAACTGAGGTCACCTGGACGCCATATAAGCAGGTTCTCATTCATTGTGTCTCTCTCTTTTCCTTGCAGACAGACGCCTGTCTCCCTGGGTCCTTAAGCTTCAGTTCTTTCGTTTTTGGTTTTCTTTTACGCACCATACAGCATCCACACACACCATATTTACCATGCATGCACATCCTACACCATTGATCTAACTGAATCTCACACCTCATGTTATTGTATTCTTTGATTTATTTTTTCTAATGAGTTAAATAAATGTGCGTTACCTGTTGGTTCGGCTGGTGCGCCGGGCTCCATGCCAGTGTCAAACTTAATGTTTGAGCAGCCAAGGGAGTTGATGTTGTTGCAGTTTGAGCAGGAAAAGCCTAAATTGAGAGTGGAGATCGAAGGTAGGATGGAGCTGGAGAAAGTTCGGCTGGAAACTGAAATTGGAGTTGCAGCAATGTAATTTGAACTTGATCAGGGACGGTAAGCTGTCAAGTGAGTCAGGGGTGGAGGCTGCCTCAGTCTCTGATGCTGTGCCTCGTTCTTTTGATATGGCCGCAAATGTACGTTCATTGCCGATGTCTAATGAGAGGGACCCTGATACCTTTTTTATGCTGTTCGAGCACATTGCTGATGCAAGAGGGTGGCCGGATGTAGACCGGACTCTGATGCTTCAGTGTGTTCTTACGGGTAGGGCTCACGAGGCATACTCTGCATCAAGTGCGACTGACTGTTTAAGTTATGTTAAAGTGAGATCTGGGGTTCTAAAAGCTTATGATTTAGTCCCCGAGGCTTATCTGCAAAAGTTCTGAAAATGGGTGAAAGTTGATAAGCAGACTAATGTGGAGTTGGCTTGTGATTGGCTGTGTCATTTTAACCGTTGGTGTACCACTGCTGATGTGGACAATTTTGATGACTTGCGGGAGTTAATAGTGTTAGAGCAGTTCAAAAACTCAATTCCTCAGCGCATAGCCACTTATGTCACTGAGCAGAAAGCAACCACTGTTCTTAGAGCAGCTGAGTTGGCGGATGATTTCGCTTTAACTCACAGAGGTGTTGGTGATGTATGCTCTGGCGGGGATGCGGGATGTAGGGCTAGTAGCTATGGTAACTTGCGGTATAGTAGCCAGTCTCCAGCGGCTGGTCCCTCACTTACATTTAAGAACTCGCGTGGTAGGGATGACAGCAGCAAATTGTGTAATTACTGTCAGGACTACTGTCCTGTTTTGAGGTCCAAGAGTAGACATAAGTCTTTCTTACCTGCACTGGCACCTGCTCTGTCCTGTTCCAGTGTCCCGGGGCTGCAGCCCTGGTGTCTGGAGCTGGGCTGTGATGCTGGTTTTGAGCCCTTTATTCCTAGTGCTGTTGTGTCTTTAATTGGCAGTGATGAGCGTGTGCCAATTAGGCTGTTGCGGGACACGGGTGCGAAACAATCATTCATCTTGCAGTCAGTGTTGCCGTTTTCATTTGTTACGGAAACGGGGGATTACATTGTGATGCGTGGGATGGAGATGGGGCTGGTACCTGTGCCACGGCATAATAATATGGTGCTTGATTGTGAGCTTGCTCAGGGCACTGTTGCGGTGAGGGTGCACCATGCGTTGCCTGTGGATGGTTGTGGAGATGATTTTGGGAAAACGATCTGGCTGGTGGTGCTGTATGTGCCTCCTCCTCTGGTTTCTGCTAGACCGTTGGCGCGGGATGACAGTGGCTGGAGGTTTCCAGAGGTTCTCCCTGTTTGCGCTGTGACGCGCGCTCAGGGCCGCGCTCTAGCTGTTGCGAGAGGTCCCGGGTTCAGTTCCCGGACGAGCCCCCATTTGTGTAGGATGTGCATGCATGGTAAATATGGTGTGTGTGGATGTTGTATGAACTGAAGCATAAGGCTACTGCATCACCCAGGGAGACAGGCATCTGTCTGCAAGGAAAAGAGAGAGACACAATGAATGAGAACCTGCTTATATTGCAAAAGATCACCGGCCCAGGTGTCCTCAGTTACCAGATTGCCAGGCTGGCTCAACCCCCTTTCAACCAGCAACTCACTCCAGAACCAACTGGCAAACACCAACAGGGGTCGCCACACCGACGGTGAGACGCTGGCAGCTGTTGGCCAGGGAGCCACGCCGGGCCGCTGACAGCTGTCGGCCTGGGAGCCGACGGAGAGACGCTGGCAGTTGTCGGCCTGGGAGTCGACGGAGGACCACTGGGAGGTATCAGCCTGGGAGCCGACAAAGGACCCCTGGGAGGTGTTGACCGTGGAGCCGATGGAGGACCCCTGGCAGCGTTTGGCCTGGAAGCCGACGTGGGACCACTGGAAGGTGTCGGCCTGGGAGCCGACAGAGGGACGCTGGTGGCACCGGCCTGGGAGCCGACGAAGAGACGCTGGCAGCAGTCAGCCTGGGAGCCGACTGAGAGATGCTGGAAGCCGTTGGATGTGTCCGAGGACGCCTCCTTCTTGGTTTAGGCACCTGGGTCCTAGCGGGCCCAGGAGCAACCAGGAGGCTAGCTGACTGGCTATTGCCAACCACCAGGCCTGGCAAGAGGCTAATGGATAGGTGGTTGCCAACAATAAGGTATCCCATGCCATGCACTTCATCCACCTGCTCCTTCAGTTTCTTAACCCCTGAGAAAAGTATTGCTACGTCCAAATCTTCCCTCAGCACGGGCAAATTAACCAATTCTTTCTTGCATTCAAGAAGGATCTGAAGCCATTCCTCCAGATCTATCTTGCTCTGCTCAAAAGCAAACCCTCCAACACTTTGTAAAAAGTCTACTGGGTCCATATTGTGGTCAATTCATTCTGTTACGGTTTTAAAGGGGAAAACCAAAACTGTGAACCCAAAAGCAGACACACAGGAGGCAAGATAGGGCAGAACATGAAGCCCATTTTGCCCAAAGCTGTGCGCAAAAAAAAAAAAGGAAAAAACAAAACAATCACCAGGACTAGAACTAAAATTAGGGCTAAAACAAAGTACAATGAAAAAGGCAAAGTTCAAATCAAACATACCACTGAGGAACAGGAGACACACAAGGAAACACAGGGATTTTACAGGGAACATTGCAAACAACACCAACAATGAACTGACAAGGAGTACATGGGGAGCAAAGGCTTAAGTACACAGACACATTGATGAGGTGATGAGGAACAGGTGGGGAGAGAGGAGGGAAGAGGACAGGTGAGATAGTGAGGGGAAGGCGCAGAGGAGAAAGCAAGCAGGAAACAATACTGACAGACAGAGGGAGACAAACATGCAAGAAGGAAGGGGAAAAGACAGAGGGAAGAACATAGAGGAGACACTGCAAAGACAAAAGAGATACAAGAGGGCATGGAAACAAAACGTAAGACAGAACAAGACATGACATCGAATCAAGAACCATGACAACTAGTTAATCGATCATAAATGACATTCCCTTGGACGGATATATACAAAAGGCTAAAAGTGTCAACTCATATACTTCCGCGGCTGTTAATATACCTCTGTGACCCGCCAAGTAAAGTCTAAGTGGTGGAATCATTGGGTTAAGACCATAAGAGAAGGACCATCAAGACAAAGCTGGAATTACAGGCCTTTGACTACAGTGATTAGAGTGTTTCAGAGGCTGCTGCCATAGATCTGCATGTACTCACTGACACTGGAACAACTTACAACAACTTCTGTGAGGACATTTGTGCCAACTAAATCTCTCTCTACAAACAACAACAATAACCCTTGTTTTACAGTTAAACTACAGCCGCTTCTGCGGGGCAAGGAAGACTCCCACAGGAGTGGAGAAATCATCTTGTACAACCAGGCTAGACACACACTGACAAAGGAGATCAGAGTCGCTACACTAAAAAGTAATAAACATCTTAAAACATGCCTCAGTGTGTAGAGGCCTGCCAGACTAACTATTCCTCCATGCTTTGGAGAACACTCAATTCACCAACAACTTAAATGTATCCTACTGTTTGATAAGCCAACACTCACACCCCTCACCGGCTCTAACATCAAACAACCATCTGCCATCCCCTCAACTATGGAGAGAGACATGTCTCTCGGAAATTAAACCAGCTAATTTATTCAGTGAGTTTTGTTGCGAGAAAAGTGATTGCACTACACATTTTTGGTGTGTAAATGACAAATAGGCACAAAAAGGTTTGAGGTTTTGGTCAAGCAGATCACTTCAGCTAGCAGCCGCCATTTACCCCCACTATGAGCACTTACCTTTGCCAATGAAAGCTTCAGGTGTTTATTCTGAGGAACATGGACCTTTTGTGAAAGACGTAGAGCATTTATTTTACCAGAAAGAGCTGTAATATCACTGTCTTTACAGCCACCAGACTAAATTGACAAAAACATTAACTTTAGCACAGAACACAGGAGTTGGTGGTTTACCTCAGCCTTGAGCTGTTAATGTGTTTGTGTTATTGTGTGACAGGGTTCGTATCTGACCTAAACCTTTAGAATATGAAAGATACTTGTTAAAAAAAGGTGGGTTAAGTTGCTGTTATTTGGCAGATGGATGGTAACAGTAGTTTAATCCCTATTGGTACCTCTGTTATTAGACTATTATAAGATTTGACTGAAAAAACAATGAAATCTGTTTTTACAAACATTTAGAATGTGAAGTCTCAAAAACAATCAAAAATGTATGAGACTGACGAATGCAATGATGGCATCTCAGCTGGCACAATGAGCCTGCACTCTAAAAGCAGGACAAATAGTATTGTATACATTCTATTGAGCGTGGCTTTGGATTGGTGTAAGCTAATAAAGGTGAATGTGACAACTGTGAAAACATAGTTCTTTGCTAACGTTAACCTGTGTTAACTTCTGATTTGTGTCTTTAATAACAATCTATAACCTTTAAATCTGTTGAAGTGTTTTATAAAGTGTTGTGAGAGAGTTATACAGTTATCACAACTTAAAGTTCTCAAGCATCACACCTGATTTCAGGCATAAATCAATTTTAAAATCATATTAACATTGTACACATTTCCTCTTGGACATCCTGACTTCCCCTTTTCTTTCTTTTTGCTGCACCGAACTTGCGGGTTGGGCTGCCCAGCACATCACCTGATACACTCAGGCATAAAGATGAACCAGGTTGCTCTGAATCTAAAATCTTGGAATGAGACTGAGTTGTTTTTCTCCAGAAAGTTACATAGTGTTGCTTCAAGCTTTATGGGATCCCCTGTCTGGCAGGACACAAAGTGGATGAACATTAATGTACATGTAAATACTCTAAATCATATAGTGACAGTAACCCTTCCTCTTCCACAATAGACATTGCACATGTCTTGAACATGTACATATCACCATGCACTGTTATTACCCTAATGCGAATGGACATGTACATAATCATCCACTCCATACTGATTTAATATCTTATCTTGTCTATTAGACTTTTATTTATATTGTTGGCCATTAGCAATTTTACCCTTTTTTTAAATACTTGTATACTCTCTAACATTTTGTACTTTTATTTGTTCAGCTGTTATGAGTAGTATATCTATTCTTACATAACTACACTAAGTGCAATTTAAAAGGTGGAGTCAGATTTTTTTATGTATAAACACACAGTACTTGGTCAATAAAACCTATTCTCATTTATTATATGGGCACTCGCCTTTCTTGGAGAAAACCTTTCTGTATCCGTTTCTCGCACCCTGATTTTGGTTTTGAGTTTGACATTGTATAAAGTATATCTCTCAAAAGAGACCAAGACAGATGGTCAGCTATTTTCCACCATTCCTGACTGACCTGAGTACTTAGTAGGACTGAACCATTGAGTGTTTTACTGAGGGGTGTGATATGGCATACCATATCCTGGTTGATTTAACAAAAAAAAAAAACAATGGACAAAAACAACATAATTTATTTTTGTAAATAGTATATTACTGGGCCATAAACATTTCCTCAGATAATTCATTCATCATTCATACTTCCAAACAGAATTTTTGAGGGCCCCTGTCAGTCCAAGCCCCTTGGAATCATCCTCATCCTCCCTCCCTTCATGGCGCCCCTGCAGATGTGCATTATATACTGGCATGTCAGACTGTTGTAGTCACACAAAAGGATGCTTATGTCTGTGATTGTTAGCTTACCAAGTAGGTTAACAATCAATTGTATTTTGAAATGTGTAGAAGAGACTATTGTTTGTTACTCTGTATTGTAACTTCAAAGAATGCCCATTGTTTTGACTTACCTATAGAAAAATCAATTCTAAAGTCTTCTAGGGGATCCCGTCACATGGAAATGTGACAAATGGCCCTCAGCACTCTATAGGCCTCTATACCATGTTGCTGGGTCAGGGGTTTAAACAATGGAAGTCACAGATTCTTTGGGTTTGGTCAGGTATAAAAGTAACGGTTAAAACAGGACCACCATCAGTTCACCAGCAACACAGTTCCCTGAAGAACTTACACAGCCACCATGACCATGGGCAAGGTAAGGACACTCATCTCACCAACTGTTTTTGATTGATTTAAAATTATATCAATTCAATCTTTTTGCTTAAATCCCTATTCCTTATATTGTGTCTTTTTTCAGATTATCTTCTACGAGGACAGGAACTTCCAGGGTCGTTCCTATGAGTGCATGAGCGACTGCTCTGACATGTCCTCCTACCTGAACAGGTGCCACTCCTGCAGGGTGGAGAGCGGCAGCTTCATGGTCTACGACCGTCCCAACTACATGGGAAACCAGTATTTCATGAAGAGGGGCGAGTACGCTGACTACATGAGCATGATGGGAATGAGAGAGTGCATCAGGTCTTGCCGTATGATCCCCATGGTACGTATTAAAATCCCTCCATCAAACTATGGTCGTATTACAGATTACAACCCCCACAAAACTTGATCCAAATGCATTCATTATATTTGGTTTTCTCCCAAAAAATAGCACAGAGGCCAGTACAGGATGAGAATCTACGAGAGGGAGAACTTCAGTGGTCAGATGCATGAGCTGATGGACGACTGTGACAACATCATGGACCGCTACCGTATGTCTGACTGCATGTCCTGTAACGTGATGGACGGCCACTGGCTGATGTACGAGCAGCCCCACTACAGAGGCAGGATGATGTACATGAGACCCGGAGAGTACAGGAGCTTCAGGGAGATGGGCATGAGTGGCACCAGATTCATGAGCATGAGGCGTATCACTGACATGTAAATACACTTGTGTAGAATGTCTAAATAAGCCAAAATAATAAACTTTTTTGACAAAATGTTGCTACCTGTTTATCTGTTTATTATCATCATTAATGTAATTTAGTACAGAACTGGGAAGCCATTTACAGTGATTTATTTTCCACATCACCTATATACTTGGCATTCATTTATATCTTTTCACATCTGACTTTTTTTTTTTTAAATATGAATTATTAGAATGATAGAGCATTTCAGGTCAGCAAATTACAAATACCTGAGTACAAGGTAAACAGAAGTAGTAACCATCCTTTGGACACATTTTTGGTTTAGGTTAGTTAAGGTTTTAGGTGTTTGAAGTCTGACCTACTTTTTACTTTAAGAAGTACAAATGACATTTAATGAATTTTGAAGATGAAAGACATTTCTGAATGGGGTCTTTTATGTTTTAATGACAGTAGGGGTAGAATTACATCACAAGTGATTTGCCAAAACCTTCAACACAAGCGCAATGCTCAAACTCAAGTGTGGCACAGCAAATGTTTTTAGTACATTTGGAATTTCTTTAATTTACAGTGAAAGTAAATTGACCTAACAAATTCATACAAAGAACAACCAAGGGTATATTATTTTGTAGTCTAAGTTAGATTGAGATCAACAATTTAAAAAATGACCATGTGATATTACCACAGACTAAAGACTTTCCTGGGGATAGCCCTGTTTTGTTCTTTGGCAACATCATGGACAACTACTTCAGATTGCTAAGAGATTTAGTGGGAATACTCATGATCCCGAAAGGATGAGTCTAGGGATGTCAATAGTTAACGATGATCAGATAACTGCAGTGAATATTTTTGACAGATTATGCATGTTGATTAATTTGCGACACATTGTGAGAAAACAGGGGATGGACCAACGAGCAGCCTAATGTATTATTACTTAATTTGGGAATATTAGATCTGATAATGCCACCTAGAGGATTTTCACACATGGAAATTCAGTAATCAGCTTCACAACTTTTGGTACTCATCATATATATCATATATTTTTGACATACCCTTGGAAAAATTTGTTTTCCATTAAACCAAAAAATGCAAAATACGCACACCGCTGATATTGTTGCAGTGTAACCGAAGCACACAGTATAAAAGGTAACTAATGGATGTTTTAGCCTATAAAATTGTAGTGCATGCAACCAAGGGGCTCGAATCAAAGTAAAGTTAAAATAAGTTTAAATGTAGTAGTACTAGCAATATGCTTTGTAAAACAATCAAGCTGCAGTCAATTCTGAAGACAAAGATCATGTCTTTGCTAAACAGGGAAAAAGAGTGCTTGTATGTTATGTCATCGAATGTGTGAAGCGTATGCTAAACATATTATAAAGTACTTTGAGAAGAAGGATGAGCTAAAAGTCAAGTTAACCACGGCAGACAAGTTAACCAGGGCAGACAAGCTAACGTTACCTCTGTTAAGCACCTGCTGGAAAGCTCTCACATTAAAATGCTACTCACAACTACCTGAAACTTCATTACTGACTCGCTGGGACCAAGTGGCAACCTCTGAGGCTAAAAAAAGGAAAACCCAACATAGGTGTATCAAAGACTGCGTGTGTGTGTGTATGAGTGCGTGTGTGTGTGCTTGTGGGCATGGTGTCACCACTGTAGCGGAGAGATGTACCTGCGTTTCATCAACTCATCAACTCTACTACATAACTCTGGTCTTCGCCTCTCTTCAGTACCAGATTGCTCTGTCTCATGCAGTGACTCTCCAGCCATAATCAGTATAGTATCTTTTGCCTTCGATCCTGTGCAGAATTTTCATGTTTTGTGACATTGGACCTAACGCAAAAAGTGAAATATGAACACCTTTTCACTCATTCTTTCAAGAGTGGTCAAGAGTACTCTCATGAAGAAAAGAAAAAGGCATCCCGTTTACACAGTCCACAATTGTGTTTGTCAAATGCATGGAAACATCTTCCGCATCTCCAGTGTCGGATTGCAGATTGCAGCAATCTTAGTGACCTCCTTCTCCCCAGCCAAACTTTTCAGCTCCTTTTGGGGGATCCCAAGGAGTTCCCAGGCCAGTTGGGATATAAAGTCACTCCAGCAAGTTCTGGGTCTGCCCCGGGGTCTCCTCCCAGTTGGTCATGCCTGGTACACCTCCCAAGTGAGGCGCCCAAGAGGCATTCTAACGAGATCCCTGAAAAACTTCAGCTTGCTTCTTTTAATGCAAAGGAGCAGCAGCTTTACTCCAAGCTTCCCATGGATGATTGCATTTCTCAACATATAGGCCAATACCAGCCACCCTACGGTGGCCATAGGTAAGGGTCGGAACTAAGACTAATAAATCGAGAGCTTTACTCTCTGAATCAGCTCCTTCTTCACTATGACGGTCCGGAGCAGCACAGTACTGCTGATGCCACACCAATCTTGGAAATGGAGCATGAGATGGATTGGAGTGTCCTGCCCTCATTCCATTTTCCCCTTCACTCATGAACAAGATACTTACACTCCTTCGCTTGGGGCAGGAGCTCTCCAGCAAAAAACGCATATCATCTGCCTATATGTTTTAGAGGAATTTAAAGGATTGGAGAGTTTAATTACTGATAAAAAATACTCTCAGCCAATTGATTCTAATTAAGACTGGGATGATTACGTGCGTTCACCATCTGAATCATGGCTTACCCACTGCTACTAGATGCTTTGACAAACCAGGCCTGACGCAGAAAGTGCATTTGATGAAACACATGAATGGCTGTTTCATTGTTACAGATTGCCACGAGCACTGCTTATGGATTTGTGTTATAACCTGAAGTCAAGTATTTGGGACGCAGAGAGTTTTGGCAACAGGATAATCAGAGAGAGCTAGGAGACAGTTCAGGCATTTTACAGTCCTCTTTAAGCCATGTGCTTCCATTAGTAGGCTACTGAAAGTGATAATATCATTCATGCTACAGCACATATTGTTCCTGTACACTGCCAACCAGCAGGTACAGATTAAGAACACTTTTTAAGCTGTAACTAGATTGCTGAATATTGTTGTTTCTGTGAACTGCACATACATATGGATCAAACCAGCCTCTCCAGATCCATTCCTATTTCTTAACCAAGAGCTGTTTCACTCTTTTAACGTCCAAATCATATCAGATGCAAACTGCCACCTTCTGAATATTGTGGCCCATTGGGCAGGGGGAGCATATGACTACCTTTGTGCTTCAGAATAGTTTTGTGGGGCATCTGGCTCTGGGAGCGAGGTGGCTGATTGGTAAATGATTTGTGATTCTGCACATCCCCAAACCAGAGTGGTATTTATATATTATATGTTATTTATATATTATATATAGCAGTGATTCCCAAACTGGCATACGCGTACTCCTAGGGGTACACAACGTAACGTAGGGGGTACGCAAAAAAAAAACAAAAAAAAAACATGATTTGCAGACAGCCTGATTACATTTTAAAACTGGTGTACAAATAGATATACAGTCTAGGGTGTCTGCTCTCATTGCCAAGAAGCACACATACTGGCATGCACGCTGTAGGCTACCCTCTAGTGTCCAGTGAATTAATTGCACTGCCAAAATGAACACACAGTCACCCAACGCCCGGCTAACCGCTGAAAATGGATAAATGGCTAAAAAGGATAAATTGCCCTTCCAGAGGGACATCAACTGCTATCACCATTCAGCCCACAGTCGAAGGTGCACTTTCCAGTGACAACAACCCACGTTATTCTTCACCTTCTAGTGCTAATAGTGGTTAGACAAGCTGGTAGCATAGCTAAGGACAGCGATGAGGAGTTGGATGCCTCCCGTTGCGGGAAGGTATGCCGCGACGGACAGAGAAACAACCTCATCAAAAAGGCGCAATTATGATGAAAACTGCATCGCTTTGGGATTCACTTGTATTACTACCGGTGGATTTACTCAGCCACAGTGTGTTCTGTGTGCAAAAGTACTGTCTCACAACTCAATGAAACCTTCACGAGACATTTAGAAACGAAATATGCTCATTTGAGAAATAAGCCACAGGAGTTTTTTGAACAAGAACTGAGAAAACTTTCTACCAGTAAGACTTGCATAGGGGAGACAGATACCGTTAATAGGAGTGGGCTACAAGCATCTTACATAGTGAGTTACCAAGTGGCTAAAATTGGCAGGCCACACATTATTACGGAGGACTTAATTGTCCGTGCTGCCACGGATATGGTTGGGACAATGCTGGGAGGAAAGGCCAAAAAACTATACGGACCATGCCTTCATCAAACAACATTGTTTCTCAGCGCATCAGTGACGTATATACAAATCTTGTTCAAAAAACTCCTGAGGCTTATTTCTCAAATGAGCATGTTTCAACCTATGTACCATATTTAACGTGCGAGATAAATTTGAGGCCATTATAAAGAAGTCGAACCTCTGGTTAAACTGCACGGAAAACAACAAAACAGAGGTCTTTCCGTCCTTGCATGAGTTTTTGTTTGCAAATTCACAGTGTGAAACGTGACATAACCGTGCACCTCAGTGAGCTGGCTGCGCAGGTATTTCCCCAAAACTGACATGTCAGACCTGCTTCTTTATCAACATGAACTGAACAATAGAGTTTCATTGAGATCACAACAGATGGAACCCTGACAATGGAATTTAATCAGAAGCCACTGCCATATTTCTGGATTGGACAGTGCACAGAACAGCCTGTGCTGGCCAAATGCGCAGTCTGGACTTTAGAATAATAGTAACTTTATTTGTATAGCTTTTTTAAAAACATGGTTTACAAAGTGCTTTTACAAAACAAAGCAAGGATACAATTTACAAAGGACGATAAAATGAAATAGTTAAAGTAATAGGTAATCATACAAAATTGGTAAAGTAGGTGAGATAAAAGAGATTGAATAAAGTAGGCGAAATAAAAGAAATGTAATAAATAAATAAGTAGAACAGAATTCAAAGACAGTTGGAGTAAAACTAAACATACAAGGACCACATCACATAAAGGCAAGTCTATAAAAATTTAAAAGAATTTACCAATCCTGCAAGCCTTATCTCCTCAGGCAGGGCATTCCAAAGTCGCGGGGCCCTGATGGCAAAGGCACGGCTCCCTTTGGTGTCTACTCTCAACTTTGGAATGGTTAGGAGGGAATTAAAATATCTGTAATATAGCTCAGAGCCAGACCTGAGTGTGCTTTAAAAGTGATCAGTAAAATCTTAAAATCAATTCTAAAACAGACAGGGAGCCAATGGAGGGAAGCTAATATTGGAGTGATGTGTTGACGTCTGTTAAAACCAGTTAGAAGCCGAGCTGCTGAATTCTGAACCAGTTGGAGGAGAGAGAGATTTTTGATTTATGCCTGAGAGAAGGGTGTTGCAGTAATCTAGTCTGGAAAAGATGACTGCGTGAATGACTTTTTCCAGATCGGGGGGTTTGAGCATGTGTTTTTTTCTACAGACAGAGCGTAGCTGATAGAAGCAGGACTGGACCAGTTTATTGACTTGAGGGATAAAAGTCAGCTTTAAATCAAAAAGTACACCTAGGTTTCTTGCAATGTCTTTTATGTTGACGTAGAGGGGACCAAGGGCTTGCTGATAATGACTAATATTGTTAGTGGGGTGAACAATATGATTTCTGTTTTGGTGTTGTTAAGCTGTATGAAATTATGGGTCATCCAACTGTTAATATCTTTAAGACAGTCTCAGATAACAGCTAGGCTTCCAGGGTCACCAGGCCTCAGCGGAAGGTATATTTGTGCCACTGTGATGCCCTTTGCCACCACGTACTTGTGTGAGAGTGGATTCTCAGCTCTGCCAAGCATGAAAACAAAATACAGAGTGAGACTTTGTGTGGACAACGATTTTTCTCAAATTCAGCCAAATATAGCAGAGTTATGTGCGTCCTCTTAAGCACATCCTTCTCATTAAAGCTGTGGTGAGTTTGTACTTCAGTTTTAAGTTGCTTTATAACTGAATATGTTCTAGAAATGTAGACATGTTTGGTTGATTTATTCTTTCAAAAGTGAACTGGTGTTGCTCACTGAAAATGCTGGTAAAAATGGATCTATTCGGTGAAAAATGAAATAATGTGTTATATATGCTGTGTGTGTGTGGTGGGGGGGGCTTACAGACAGATTTTTTGTGTGTGCGGGAGTAGGGGGTACATGGCTGGAGGTCAGATGTCTGAAGGGGTACGTGGCTGTGAAAAGTTTGGGAACCACTGATATATAGTATTCCAGAATGTCTACCTATTCTTTTAACATCCTATTAGCTTGGCTTGGCTCTCATACTGGGGGGTGGGCCTCACTGATGGGACTTAAGAAGTCATTTAATAAATATGACCTATAGATAGGGATGTCCCGATCAGCTTTTTTTTTTACCCAGACTCCGATCCAAGTCCTTTAATATTTAGTAAATGCCGATCCCGACTTCCAATACGATACTCAGCCTTAACTAATATTTTCCTGGATAATACAGCTGCATTAATAAAAGAAGTACCTACATCCAAGCTGTTCCTTAATAGGTTTTTTTATTTTGTTGAAACAAAGCATATACGTCATATATACATATGTCTGTGACGCTGCACTGTAACAGCAGCTCGTGTACAGCAGCTGAAGTGTGTGAGATGCAGCCCACGCTTGGTACTTCCATATCATCCACTGCTTTTTTTCATATTACTTACGTTGTCGTGTAAAATGACGTGGACGCGTTGCTTGTCTATCTCACACGCGTTCAGCATCTTCTTGATTGCCTGTTTTACATGCTTTGCTGTTTGAGACCCACGAAACTGGTGCGCATGCCGGCACGCTGTAACTTGGAACTGTAAAGTGGAGTCAATGTAATGTAATGCTGTAGGGCATACCGGGGATTCACTTTGCCAGAGTAATGTTACATGCGTGTCTGAGCTCTGCCATAAACTGTGCTCTGACGTAAAAAAATAAAACGGCCTTGGGTCCATGTTCAAAATTGCTGATTCCCGATCAGTGGAAAAATTTGGCCCAATCTCGATCCTGCCGATCAGATCAGTTTCCTGATGCTATGATGGAAACAATTTCACAAAGAATTAATCTTGGATCTTTTAACTTTTAACAACTTCTTAAAGGGGGTATAACAGAAAGGTAAGAGAAAGGGTCATTTCCATTATGTGTCGAGCCAGTGGACTAAGCGCTAGCTGGCCATAGAAAGTATCAAGGAAAGCATGCTGTATAATATCCTTGTATGCAGTTCACACACTGTTGGTTTCATACCAAGGTTTCAGACATACAAATAAACATACTGTTTAGTAAACAAAGCAAGTTGTTAGGAATTTCATGAGTTTTGGGGAGACTGATTGATTTAATGTGAGTCGCTACTCAGTTGTACTGATGTAATTTGGTGCCATTAGAAGTATTGATTCTTGTACCCAACCCTAACCATTATGCTGTCATAAACTGTTTCAACAAGCTAGTTTCCTTTTGAAGACTAATCAGTATTTACGGTATTAAGTTACAGAGGTTGTGATAAAATATTCGTTCTGCCTTTTAATGTTTAATTAAATAACCAAAAGACACTGTATTGTTATGTATGTAACATTCATTACACCAAAGCTCAGTTTAAATAACAACAAACTAGACATAGTAGTATACATGCTATAGACAGATTGATTGAAATCTTTATTTCTGACCATTTTTTTGTTTGTTTTTTTAAAGACCAAAACACCAACAATAGAATAATGCATAACCATACAGGCCAGACACAGTTTTTAACAGTCACATGGGACTATTCACATGTTTGAAGCACTGTTGGGGATGCTTTCTATAATGAGAGAAAAGGCCTTTCTAAAAGACTGCGAGGTACCTAGTCCATGAAAAAATTAGCATTACCTCTGCATTCTACAGGGTTCAATAGTAAGTTGCTGAGTAAAGGGTTCTCTCGGGGGGGGCTCTGATTCTTTATGTTTGGTCAGGTATAAAAGGAAAGGGTTAAACCCCAGGTATTCAGGCAGTTCAGGAGCCATAGCAACAACCCATCTGCAGCCAACATGAGCAACACCAGCATGAACATGAGGGGCAAAGTACTTATTTTTTGTAATAAGCAAAAATTACTGTTTAGATAATGAAATCAATACATTGATCACCTTGCTAATGTTTCTCTAACCATTACAATTCACTTTTTTCAGATCATCTTCTACGAGGAGAGAAACTTCCAGGGTCGTTCCTATGAGTGCATGAGCGACTGCTCTGACATGTCCTCCTACCTGAGCAGGTGCCACTCCTGCAGGGTGGAGAGCGGCTGCTTCATGGTCTACGACCGTTCCAACTACATGGGAAACCAGTATTTCATGAGGAGGGGCGAGTATGCTGACTACATGAGCATGATGGGAATGAGAGACTGCATCAGGTCTTGCCGTATGATCCCCATGGTAGGTATAGAAATGCATACTATAGTTCTATCACAGGTGGCAAAAAATTATATTGAGACATTCATTTGTTTTTTGTCTTCTCCAAAAAATAGCACAGAGGCCAGTTCAGGATGAGAATCTACGAGAGGGAGAACTTCGGTGGTCAGATGCATGAGCTGATGGACGACTGCGACAACATCATGGACCGCTACCGTATGTCTGACTGCATGTCCTGCAACGTGATGGACGGCCACTGGCTGATGTACGAGCAGCCCCAATACAGAGGCAGGATGATGTACATGAGACCCGGAGAGTACAGGAGCTTCAGGGAGATGGGCATGAGTGGCACCAGGTTCATGAGCATGAGGCGCATCATGGACATGTGCTAGACTTCCTCATTTTGAAATAAAAATTGGGTTCATGGGTGCCATGAGGTTAATGAGCTCGAGGTGTATCGTGAACTTTTGCTACTAAATGCTCACTGAATGTATAAAATACCACCAAATAAAGTGATTACTGCACTACTTGTTGACTTTTGTCAAATTTATTGCACAGCTGTCAGTCAAATATTATAATTTTTTTGTAGAATATTTTTTATGCAGCAAGAAGATTGTAAAATGTTTTTAAATCTGATGAGAAATTTTGCCCTACATTTTACACTCAAAACCAACAGACAAATGCCTTACAATTCATATCCAAATAAGGATTTGTATTCTATTTAATAATGTGTCAATATTATGGGGTACCAGCAATTGAATTTTAAAAACTAAATTAACTTTCAAGCTGAGATAAAACCTTTATTTAGTGTTTCACACGTTTATATATACCAGCAAGGACAATTCAAAACTTACAAAACAGAGCTCAACACACTGCAGCTTAAGAAAACCCATGCAAAGCAAGCGCAAAAAATTAAGAAAACGTCCTTATCAATTTGACAAAACATGTATAGCAGGCCTACTCAACTAGTGGTCCCTGGATCCAGTCAATTTTCCAAGGGTTAGCAAGAAACACACTGACTTACTCACTCATAACAATGTTTGGTAGCTTAGCAGAGGAAAGGTTATAGACTGTGTATGTGAACTTCACCAGGAGATTGTGTCTTTCCTTTCCACATACAAACATATACGGGCAACAAACTGCTTGAAGCGCATGTGATTTTTGGACACTTTGAATCTAGAAATGCAGGGGCAGGAAAAGTCTATTGCTGATTTGGTTGAGAGGCTTTGTGCGGTTTTCACAACAAACCCAATGACAAAAAGTTGCTTTGTGCATTCATGAGCACAGCAGGCAGGGCATACATAACGCCTGTCATAACATGCTTCTTGACAAAACTGACTCATAACTTGAGAGATTGCAAGGCTTCAGCATTCCAACTAAGGGACTGCAGTTTGCTCCCCATCAAACCTGAGGCAGACTTCTGTGTAAAAACAAAAAGGTTATGTCTTGGATTGATGAGAGCCTCTTTCAGATGGAAATGGTTGACGTGCAGTCTGCATTTTGTTTAAAACAGCACTTAAAGTCTGCGGGTGCCTGGTCTAATCATGTTAGCAAATATCAGTACCCCACAATCAGGAAAGTGGCATTGCTAACACTGACCATATTTGGATCTACCTACACATATGAGTCTTGTTTTGATCATATGAATGTGATCAAAGCAAGGGCACATTGTTTCATGACCAGTATGTATGAGTAATACTTTTTTGTAATAGCAAAATTAAGGTGGTGTCATTTCTCTCATCGATTTGAACAGGCTCAGAATGACAGAAGTCTGGTAGGTATGGTAATTCTGTGGTAGTAAGTGAGTAAGTAAGTAAGTAAGGCCTCTTATTGAGAATGCAAACACGACAGATCTGTTTTGTTATGCAGCAGGTCACGTTTTGTTTTGAGACTTTTGGAGATTTTACCTTTAACAAACATGGACGTGAACCTGCAATAAGCAGTCTGCTAAAGTCTGCTTGTTTTTAGTAGCATCACAAGAAGGCCAATTTTTTTGTTAATCTTTACCAACCATCATCTAGCTGTCTTACTGTGTTAATCTTGCATTTGCATTTATGGATATGAACCTGCTAAGCACTTTATTTATGCTTGGACATGTTGAAGGCAGATTTACTGTTAGCCTGATGGATATTGTTTAGCTGTTCATACTGCGTTTTTTTATAGTTTCATTGTCATGATTCTGGTTTTTCATTTGTGGTTACCTGTTTTATTTTGAAATCATGTTATGTGTGTTACTTTTAATTTCCTCTTGTGTGATTTTCCCTCCTGTTCTCTTGCTGTCCTCACCAGTCTGCTTTCCCTCCACACCTGCTCTGAATCTCCTTAGCCATACCCTTCTTCCAGTGTCTTCAGCTTTTCCAGCCCTTCAGCAACTTCCTTTTTCTAATATTTATTTCCCTCACCTGTGTTGCCCCACCCTGCTCCCTAATGTCTATGTCAGTTCGTCGTGTTCCCCTTGTTTTACTCAGTTGTACTTTGTTCTTCTTAGTTGGCCCTAGTTGCTACTTTGTTTGAAAGAAAAGAGACACATGTGTGACCAGTTACATGTATGAATACACATTACTGCTGTTGGAGGTATTTTTAGCCATTAATTGATAAACATTCTGTGTGGCCCTCACATCCCCAGTGATTTTCTCATTTGCCCCTGGCTACTGACGTTGAATAGCCCTGTTGTACAGCATTCAGAAAACACAATGCAAATAAAGAGATGTGCTGCAAACACAGAAAACAAGTTATAATAGAAACACATTACATAGCACAGACAATAGCAAGCTATTCCCAGAGAACGTTATGGAGTGATGGACACTGCTTGGACACGCTTGTTTTTGCCATTAATGATGATGATGATTAATGTTGCTTGCTATTTGTGTATGTTGTTAGTCTGCAGCTCTAAAAACAGTGACACAACCACCACTGAATCCAAATTGATCCCTCCCAAAATCCACAAAGACGGGTAGGTAGATGTGTCTTTTAGCTAACTTAAAGGAGAACTTCGGTCAATTTCAATATGCAGCTTTATTGCTCAAGCTGCCCTTGACTTGCCAGTGCCGAAAACATAAACACTTTTGGTCCACCCCTTACAGGTAGGGATGGGAAACGAGAACCGGTTCCAACTCAGAACCGGTTCCAACTGAGCAATTCCATCAGAATTGTATGCCTCTGGCGTTATCAATTCTTCTTAACGATTCTCTCATTTCGCTGCCTGCTCAAGGAAATTTTGCGTCGCGGTACATTTGCGTCACACTCTCTGGCGACTCAGACCTTCAACCACGAGGCAGCATCATGGAGACGAAGAAGCGATCTATTCTGCCATGTGTAATCAGTGCAATCAACCTGGATGCGAGAGGAAGCTAGCGTAAATATCGCCGCTTCTCAGCTAGCCACGAGACTGTGCTACTAACTGTGAAGGCTGCACACCTGAACATTGGCTCCATGGACTCACCTTTCCCCCGATCAGCTGTTAGCCCCGCCATCAGCTGTTAGCCCCCGTCGATCAGCTGTTAGCCTAGCAACGCTAACTTTCAAACCGATGTACTCAATACTCCGCTGGTCCTCCCTCCACCACAACCTTGGGGTTATTCACCGCCGGGCTCCTTTGTCACTCTCCTCTGCTGCTGTGGCCTCCCCCGGCTGCGGCGATGTTGGACGGGACCTCCAGACGCAAGTCTGTTTACAAGAACGGTGCTATTCCCTCCGTGAGGACTGGCAGGCGCTCCATTTGTTATTTGTTTTGTTTGTTTCATTTTGTTAAATGTCCTTGGGTACCCTGAAAGGCGCTATATGAAATTAAATATAGAATTAATAATGCTGTAATGTCGGTTAGGGCGCCTGCGTTGCTGCTGGTCAAACAAGCTCCACTGAGACCTGCGTTGACGACGGTAATGTTGACATTAAATATCCTGCATTAGCTCTCTGTCGCCTTGCAATTGCAAGCAGGATGCAGTTTTTTATTCTATGTTTAAGTTGAATATGTTTATGTTCACAGTCTTGTGCAGGCATAATTTGGGGAAAAAATAAAATGGTTGCTTTTGGTGCAGAAGATGGTGTAGAACTCCTTTATTGCCACTTAGTTAACTACTCAGGAATCGATATGAGAATTGATAAGGAATTGAATCGATAGGCAGCATTGATATTGATAAAAACGTATCAATTCCCATCCCTACTTACAGGGCTCCTTGAACGGAGAGTTAGCATTGACAGCTAACAACATGGGGTCTGCAACATCAGCAGACACCTTACAACACAGCACTGTAGCGTGTATGGCTCAAAATGAATAAAAAAGCGGTTAAAACAGTGTGTTTGTGCAAGCAGCTAAATACCAGTTTGTTGACATCCCTGTCTTCCGGTAGTCCAAACTAGTCAATCCGTCAAGCAAGCACTTACTCCCTCACTGGCAGAGACAAAAACATTTGCAGACAGAAACGTATTCCAGCATTTTGGTTTTTTCTGTTCATAACGTACATGTCCATGTTACATGAGCCTTACAATAGCCTGTTATGAGTCTATTTGCTCTGCACTGAGAGGCCGTCCAGACAAAACGCTCTTTTGTGGAAACGCACATGTATTGCATCGTTTTGGCCGATCGTCCACACGGATCCTGAAAACGCACTTTTTTGAAACCAGGTCTCGGGGTGGAAACATCTGAAAACGCAGCCCTCCCGTTTTCTTGTGGACAGCAAATTTCCATACTTTCCGAAACAATGACGCCATCGCCCCACCCCTCGACCTCTTGCCTCTGATCTCTGAATCCCGCAATGTCTCACAACAACAACAGCAACAATGGCGAACTACTGCTTGCGTTCGTGTTTCTTGCAACTTACTCGCCTTGTAGTTGAGTGTGTGTCACAGCAGCAGTTTGACCTCATTATCGGTCCACACAAACGATTCTGGTTTCCTTGTACTAGCTATTTTCATTTTCTTCTTCCTGTGTTCGGTTTCTCCATCTACAATATTTTTGTTTACAGCGCGCAAGCTTAATGCGCATGCTCCATCTCCGTCTTCTTGCAGAGAGGAGAGCAGAGCTCTCTCGTTCTCTAGTGCAAGTAACTCCTCATCTGTATGCTCTGGTTCGAACAAATATGGTCTACCATCTAATTCAAAATGGTCGTCGATGTCTTCCACTTCGATATCAGACAAGCTCTCCATCGTGACTATTTCGGAAACAGCTTCGATCGCCACTGACGAGTCCCTCTCTGTACGAGCTACGATCAAGCGCAGACAAGCTAGCTCTCAGTGCAGAGCGAGTAGACTCATAACAGGCTATTGTATTGTAAGGCTCATGGCTCATAACAGGCTGTAACATGGACATGTTCGTTATGAACAAAGAACGAAAATGCTGGAATACGTTTCTGTCTGCAAAAGTTTCTGTCTCTGCCAGTGAGGGTGTAAGCGCACGCTCAACGGATCGACTAGTTTGGACATCGGGAAGACAGGGATGTCAACAAACGGTATGTAGCTGCTTGCACAAACAGACTGTTTTAACCACTTTTTTATTCATTGTGAGTCATAAGCGCTACAGTGCTGTGTTGTAAGGTGTCTGCTGATGTTGCATAGCTTTTGGGGTGATATTTGGAGCATGTTAAGAACCTTAAAACACAGTGTGAAGACGTGACCCTGTGCTGTTAGCTGTCAATGCTAACTCTCCGTTCAAGGAGCCCTGTAAGGGGTGGACCAAAAAGTGTTCGCGTTTTCGGTACTGGCAAGTCAAGGGTAGCTTGAGCAATAAAGCTGCATGTTGAAATTGACCGAAGTTCTCCTTTAACAGCTGGTCAAATGTTAGCTAGCCTAGGAAGCTAACTCTACTTCTAAGTGCTGTATCGTCTGCAACTGGGCATGTTTCAGGTTCTTGAAGACGTTTCACCTCTAGGCCACTTGTGCATAGTTGACCGAACCGGCCTTCATGTGGGTTGGTAGGGCTAGGTGAGCCCCGGTTGTGAATGGTTGTTAAAGTGTCTGTGGAGAGAACTTAGTACTGCATTGTAGGTGGGTGATGAGCAGTGTTGTAGGCCACCTCCTCTGCTCAAAGGTAGTTGTTTCATTTTGACATAGATGGATTCTTTTATTCCTCTAGAGAGCTAAAATTAAGTTTAGGCTATGTAGACTGGTGTGATAAATGTACAGGATGTTATGCAGATGTGGCAAGGTGAACTTGGTATAGATATTGATGGGGATAAATGGACTAAGATATGGACTCAAACAAAGAAAATATCTGTGTGTAACCGTACCAGATTGCTGCGATTTAAGATTGTGCACCGTTTACAAATCTCTCCTAACAAAAGACATAAAATGAACTCTCAACTCCCACCTGCATGTTTAAATGGAAAATCTCAGTGGGCACCTATAAAATCAAATAAAATCAAATCAATTTTATTTATATAGCCCAAAATCACAACCACATTGCCTCAGTGGGCTTTACAATCTGTACAGTGAACAACATCCTCTGTCCTTAGACCATCGACTCGAGTTAGGAAAAACTTAACATGTTTATGGAATAAAAAAAAACATTTTAACAGGGTAAAAAAAACAATGGAAGAAACCTCAGGAAGAGCCACAGAGGAGGGATCCCTCTTCCATACTCATTGTGTCTGGTCTTGTCCTAAAATTCAAGCATACTGGATGGATGTTTTGCAAGATCTGGAAAATATATTTGGTGTTGTGTTGCACGTGGACCCTCTTTCTTTAATCCTGGGTTACCCCAGTCAAGATACTATTGTGGATGCTAACTCTACCAGACTGTATAATATCCTCACATATGCAGCAAGGAAGAACATCTTTCTGTCTTGGACTCCATATCTTCACTTTTCCAACTCTACAGTGGCATCAGTGCTTTCGAGTGTTGTCCTTGGCTAGTCTTTGGTTCTTTTCCTGTGTCTAGCTCATAACACTGTACTTAGAACCTGGTCATTTGAAACTTCCAGAACTGCGATCTGGGGTGTATTTTTTATTTGTAAGTATTTTATCTGTCTAGTCCTTTTTTTACAGGGAAGGGCAGTAAGATGGGCTGTTTCCTATTCATTATACTGGTCGGGTGCATGTGAGATGTAAATGTGTATAGACTGTCTAGACCAATGTTGTACTGAGCGATGTTGTCTTATCGTTGTGGTTATGTTAATATATAAAAAGCTCAATAAAAACATTTGAGGAAAAAAAAGTTTTGGCTATAAGTCTTTGCTTCAAATTCATTATGCATTTAAATGACAGCAATACTCAAAAAACATGAATTGCGAAGGAAGTCTACTATGATCACAGTCCACTGACTACAGCCATTTGGTCAGTCACTTGCTTTGATTTGATGTCCTCTACATTGATTTTACATACATTTGGCTTCAGTAGTGCATCTTAACTTGTAACGGTAGGCAAAAAACGTGTATAACAGTTTGAAGACATCTCGTTGATATAAAAGACAATTTAGACACTGCTTCTCAGCTATACAACAGGTTAAATGGTTGGAGGTGAAACGCGATGTGCCCTTCTCTTTGCTTTATGAAGTACCTCTTTACAAAACCATGAATTTGAATTGTGTGTATATTTTGTTACTTTGTTGACAATTTTTCAACTCTGCAAAAATCCTATCCACTGGAGATCTACTAATGCTAATGCATCATGGTCATTGTCGTATTAGAAACAATCCACTTCCACTGTTAGCTGCATTGAAACTAGTATCCCCACACTCCATTGTAGTTCATTTAAGAGGCTTGTCATTGAGCCCGTTTACATGACCACAATAAACCGATATCTGGGAAAACTCAGGTTATGATAAGAACATATAATATCAGTTCTACTGCAGATTGACTTTTTAGCTGATTACATTGAAAAATACTCAGACAAATACAGTGTGCTCCCTCATAAACAATATAAAGCAATTAACAGTGAACTTACTTACATGTAGGCTGTGTAGCCTGACTATCTGCAAGAAATGGCCGTCAGCATGGGCGATACACATTCAGTGTCAGTACGGTAAGCAAACACATCTAGGCATACAATGAAGCCACACAAAAAATTAAATGCCCAATCAATTTGATTCAGATTGTACACCTAGGCTTAGACTACTGCTCATTGGCAAAATGGTCAGAAAAAAATGACCTCATTGTAAGCAATTAAAAAAAAAGGATAACATTGCTGACAGTCAGTCATATAATTATGCTCACATTGGCATCCATTTGGGATACCAAACCAAACTAAGCCCCGTTCTGAATTATACATTGCCCGAACGGCTAGATTCCACCAGATACATGTCCGATCTGGCTCTACTCCATCACAGCAGCGGAGCTGATAGGTTTCACTCTAGTCTACGTGTTTACTTCCACTGGCTCCGCTGCATTGCCTATCTTCTCCATTCCACTCCTTCTACTCCTTCAGTGCTGTTCTTCGCTCTCCTTTTTTTAATTCAAATTTTCATAATTTCATAATTTTATTTAAGGGGGTCCTAGTAAAAAAAATATACATACTTCAATTTTCAAAAAACACATTCTTTTTTTATGCAGAGTAAGGTAGTGTGATCGCAATAACACTGCTACAGCTGGTAACCATAGCTGCAGTACAGCTGCATATATTCTGTGGGAGAGAGTAACTCTCTTTGGCCTGGACTTTGGGCTTCTTCACTTTGCATACCTATCAAATGCACAAAAATGCGTCATAACACAATAAAGAAAAGGACACATATGTTCGATCAAGCCTATAGCTTGAAGCTATCAGGATGGATTTGCAACATTACACAACTGTTCAGCTGCCTCACAAGGCAAACAACAGTTAACAGTTTAAGCAAATTAATTTCAATTTTGGTTTAAAAATTAATTCTGCAATTACGGGCCAGTGTTCCAGATGGCAATATTAAGCATTATGAACTTGTTATCACGTTAGCTCTGTTTGCATCTGTTTTTTCATGTCACTCTTTATCACATACTGTCTATACTGTATTTTCTTTGAGTTTAATATGCTGCTTTTTTGTTTGAGTTATTTCTTCCCCTATCATAACATCTACTCAGATCAGTTTAAACTGTTTGTACACCTGTGTGTAAATTAAAGGCAACCATGAAGTACAGAAATTGTTCATACTATTTTTTGTATGTTCTATTGTAAACGATAATCTATGGGGGAGGGGGGGGGGGCTTTTTGTTAACTGATCAAAAGGGTAACATTTCTGAAGTCTTCGAGGGCCCAGTCATGTGACCATATGACACAGTTACAGAGGCCTGCACAGTGCTCTATACCATGTTGCTGTGTCAGGGGTTTAAATGAGGCCCCACTGACTCTGTAGGGTTGGGTGGGGTATAAGAGCAAGGGTTAAACCGAACAGGACAGCAGTGCAGCAATAGCATCAGCAACAGCAGCAGCTCACTTACAAGTATGACCACCACTGATATGAGCATGGGCAAGGTAAACTTTTATTTTTACGTACAAATTACAAATGTTATTACTGTTATCTACAATATCAAATGTGCATGATTCCACTATCACTTTACCTATCCCTTGTTTTTTCAGATCATCTTCTACGAGGACAGGAACTTCCAGGGTCGTTCCTATGAGTGCATGAGCGACTGCTCTGACATGTCCTCCTACCTGAGCAGGTGCCACTCCTGCAGGGTGGAGAGCGGCTGCTTCATGGTCTACGACCGTCCCAACTACATGGGAAACCAGTATTTTATGAGGAGGGGCGAGTACGCTGACTACATGAGCATGATGGGAATGAGCAGTGGTATCAGGTCTTGCCGTATGATCCCCATGGTAGGTATAAAAAAATATCTGTCATTCTATGGCTTTGGTATGGGTGATTTCCCCACAAAACTAAGTATTAAAATATTAATTTGTTTTTAATTTTTTCTAAAATATAGCACAGAGGCCAGTTCAGGATGAGGATCTACGAGAGGGAGAACTTCGGTGGTCAGATGCATGAGCTGATGGAGGACTGCGACAACATCATGGACCGCTACCGTATGAACGACTGCATGTCCTGCAACGTGATGGACGGCCACTGGCTGATGTACGAGCAGCCCCACTTCAGAGGCAGGATGATGTACCTGAGGCCCGGAGAGTACAGGAGCTTCAGGGAGATGGGCATGAGTGGCAACAGGTTCATGAGCATGAGGCGCATCATGGACATGTGCTAGACTTCTTCATTTTGAAATAAAAAATTAAAGCTTAAACAAAAAACTTACTCCTGTGACTATTTTTCCTTTCTATCACATTTACAAAAAATGACTTCATCTGATACACTGAATAAACATTGTGGACTAGTAAGGGTCAAAAAATAAAGAGGTGAAATGAATGATGAGCATTAAGGACTGTTTGATCATATGTCTCATCAGAATGTTTAATTTCTGCATTGATATGGTTACCCACTGTTGTTCACCATTGGCAAGCTCCCTTTAGTAGACTCTCTGTGTCTGTTTGTTCAGATAATGATGATCCTTGAAGAGCTTCCAGACTTCTTTAATAATAATAATGACATAAGAGAAAACATTGACCAAGAGTTATACACACATTGTCTGGTGCCCTCCTGTCAGATGACATGTTTATACGACAATCTCTATGACTTAAGTTTTATACTTACTGTATAAAGCTGAGTGAATGCAATGTTACTTTAAGCTTTTGGTGAGGATGTATCCATGCATAAAGTCTTACTTGCGAGATTCTTAACGAGGTGCCACCATTTCTTGTGGATGTTTATGACCTCATCTAAAGTAGCAGTTGTCAGACCTGAACCAGTTAGAGTGAGGCTGTATTAGTCAATACAATACTATACAAGATACAATTATACAATACAATAAACTAATAAATTATTCAATATTCCCTATTATTTTTACTCCCTATTGTTACTTAATTATATTATTTTCATAAATCTGACTGTTATTGAAAACTCCAAGACAGCATCATAAAATACAACTAATGCAATACTAATAACCTTTACATGCATAACAAGTTTGAGCCCCCATTTGAAATAATTAAAACAATAATTTTAGATATACAGTTTACTTGCTTTACATTACATTACTACATTACTTGCTGTGTGTTTTGTTGTGCTGTCTAAATCTTGACTAAACATTTGGAGATTGATAAAACAATAGTGAATGTTGTCACAAAGCAAACATTTTTCTTCACTCTAGTATTCATTCCCATCTTTAAACCAATACAAGCATGTTTGTATGAGTGCTTGAAGTCATTAACCTCCACTGTGACCTGTTGCACATTTTTGTTCAATAGAGATTGCAGTGTCAGTCTAACAATACAAATTGAGATAACAGAAGAAATTTACTGAACTGTTGATTCACACTATGCCTTAAAAATGATTGACACATGTTCTTTCTCTCTTATTATTTATGATATGTTACCTCTTGAGTTAAATCATTTTGATAAAATTCAAAGTAACCAAAAATCTGAATGATAGATAAAGAAGCCATTTGATCTAGAATGATACAGCTTGTGAGAGGATGCATAATAACCCTTTCCCATCAGCATTCATGAACAGAGGGATGAACATTGCATGCTCATGCTGACTCATGGCTTCCATACAACAGCGCCATCAATTGTTTGGATGTCATGTTAGGTATAAAAAAGGCCCAAGTCCAGGACAGGATTGCTATAGCATCACTAAATCTATCAGCCACCATGCACGGCAAGGTAAGTTTATCACAGATACTGCTATACTTTTTCCCCAATCTTGTCTGCTTACATTCAGTTCTTATCATTGCTTCATTATATTCTTATGTTGTATTGAGCAGAGAAAGCTTTGATGCATAATGATACATAATGATATCTGTTTACTTGTTGGGATTAGTAACCATCTATGATGATACTAAACTTTGACTTTTCTATTGGATTCTAGATCATCTTCTACGAGGACAGGAACTTCCAGGGTCGCTCCTATGAGACCAGCAGCGACTGTGCAGACATGTCCTCCCACCTGAGCAGGTGCCACTCCTGCAAGGTGGAGAGCGGCTGCTTCATGGTTTACGACCGTCCCAACTACATGGGTCAGCAATACCTCCTTAAGAGAGGAGAGTATTCTGACTATCAGCGCATGATGGGTTTCGGTGACTGCATCAGGTCCTGTCGTATGATCCCCATGGTATAAAATTCATATTTCAAGAGATACAAGGACCACATATCTCACACGATTGCCCAAAGTATTCAAGTTTTGATCTAAATGACTAATCACAATATATTTAAATGGTCTGTTAACAGCACAAAGGGTCCTATAGAATAAGGATCTACGAGAGGGAGAACTTCGGTGGTCAGATGCACGAGCTGATGGACGACTGCGACAACATCCAGGACCGTTACCACATGTCTGATTGCCAGTCCTGCAACGTGATGGACGGCCACTGGCTGATGTACGAGCAGCCCCACTACAGAGGCAGGATGATGTACCTGAGGCCCGGAGAGTACAGGAGCTTCAGAGGCCTGGGATATGATGGAATGCGATACAGCTCTATCAGACGCATTACGGACTCCTGTTAACTTAACAAATTTGTTCTAAAATAAAACTGGCCTCAAAAATAAAAGAAAGTTCATATCTAATATGGCATATTGGTGATCTATTGATTTGATTCATTATGTTTGTGTTTGTATAATTTGAATGTAAAATTGGATTTTAAAAAAATGAAAAGAGTATAGTTATATAGATGAAGTGTTGTTGCTCCCTGATGGGTTCCATTATCCTCTGCATCGGTACTGAAAAAGAGAGACCTCAAATGTTGTCATTAATGAGCTCATAATTTCATTTTGGGGGGGGGGGGGGNNNNTCTTGGTTACCCATAAATATTCTTCAATCTCATGTAGATTAATCCTCATGTAAATTAAAGTAAACGTGTAGTTACAAAGAAATGCATTATGATGAAGGTTGTATTTGTGGATTAAAAAAAAAAAAACAACAGTAACAGTCCCTTGATGTTTTAAAGGGCAGCTTTGAGTATAAAAGCAGGGTTAGGGTAGCAGTTAGTCGGAGATATGGAATTATTTTTCACATAAAATATTGCATACTGCAAGGTATAAATAATTCAACAACTGCAGGCTGAGCAATTCACATTTTTTAATTATCTAAAGCATTTTAACATTGGCTGGTTCAGTTGTTAAAGGCACAATCCATGAGTGGTGTGGAGCACACATTTCATCCCAACATTAGAGACCACATAGGCATATGGACTCAGGTTTGGATGTAAACCACCTGGACTCCAATGAATAGGTGCCTTATATGGACCGGGCTTTAACATGATGGCAATATTCAAGAAGCAATAAACAAACAAAAAAACAAATTGTTCACAGCACTTGTGTTTATATATTATCGTTACCATTAGCACATTTGAGATATACCAATAGAATTAAAACTGTGTACTCTTCCAAAAATAACTAATTGCTGTGGAGTGGAAAGAATTAACTTAAGGCTCATTCTTTATTGCAAAACACATGAAAGAAATAAGTTTATTGTGCCAGATAAATAACCAGAGTATACACCAAATATATAGTAAACAATCATTTTATTGCCATTATTTGCCATTATCTTTTCATCAAGTGGTTTAAAGGTCCTATTTGTAAGAAAATGTGATTTCTGAATCTCATTCCCAACTCATCAAATATTGATTGTTTGGGATTTTAGTTTGGGTCGGCCACCATCCCAAAGCATCAGTTTTTGGTGAGTTGGAAATGAGATTCAAAAATCTAATTTTCTTACCTTTAAGCCATACAAGAATAATTATCCACTTATTTTACCTTGTTGTGTCCACACAATTTCTTCAATATGCCCAAAATGCACAAATGCACAAACAGAACCTATAATCCTGCATTAATGGAGAGGTGACAGCAAGGGGGCTTCCCCCTATCAGGCTCTATTAATTATTTGATAGAGCAATTAAGGGTTTGGTGCCTTGCTTAAGGGTACCCCAGCAGTGCACATGGGTTGAACCAGCTATCAGTCCATTCACTGTTTAAACTGGTCCAAGGAGGTCTTGAGCCAGCAACCCTTTAGTTCCCAAACCAAGTCCCAGAGGACAGAGCAGAAAACCCAAAGTGTAAAGTGGGCATTGGTAACAGGAAACACTATTTGATTGCCTCACGATCTTGCAGTTTTTTCCAATTGCTAAAACACAATTTTGCAAACTAGACTGGTTTTATCAAAATACTTAACACAATTCACAAAACCAAACACCCAAACTGCAAAATACCTGATATATCCTGCAAAATGAAGCACTGCAACCAAAACTACATTTAGAATTATCTAAGTCAAACTTTTGCACCAAATGGCACACACTTCATTCGTATTACCAGATTTTTGTCTAACCAACTACAGACTGTTGGGCATAATAAAAAGCACTGTCATCTTTAGTATGCTTTGCCATAATACTAAAATAGTTCAATTTGTAGAGAATTCTTCATATTGTTTTTTTTCACCAAACAAGTCAGTGCAACATATGCACAGCAGATATATTTACATTGGAGTGAACAAAATTATGCTCACAAAAAAGCCTCTCGCATTGTCAGCCCATGGTTGACATGAGCAACTATGGTTGCCCTGATTTCATTTGAAAGTTGTTTTCTTCTTTGGCCATGACCTCCTCTACCAGCTCTACCCCTACCTCTCACTCCTCCTCCCCGTCTAATTCTCACCCTCCCTCTTCCTCTTCCTCTCTCTGCAACGTCTTCCATTGTTGTTGTAAAAATAAATTAATTAATTTAAAAAAAAAAAAAAAGGGTGCTCACCTGTGGTCTTTTAGTGCTTACTTCCTGATTGAATTGGTAACAATTAACAATTGTTTGGCCAGGTGGCACATATAGTGGCCAGTTAGCTCATGTAGTGTTTTTAAATGGCACAAACGTGTGACTTTATGTGAGATTGTTGTGTTCTATGCAGAGAACCATGTTCAGTGTATTTAAAAAGTGCCATTTTGAATTGCAAAATGTGTGTAAAGCATAAAATGTGTTTGAAGATTTGGAGACTTGAGAAGAAGTTCTATGTATGTGCGTCAGTTTAAATGTTTGTGCTATGCATGTCATTTTAGTGTGTTAGAAATTGGAAAAAACTGTAGTGTAGGTTCAAAGCTGCTTTCGGTATTTTATGACACTAGGGGGCAGAAACAATTTCAAAGAAACATACCCTGGATTACAACAAATCTGTCTTACATCATCATGTCCATCTCAGTATGCAGCAACATATATATACTGTATATTGTGGAACAATGTTAGAAAGACAATTCAAATTTAAACTTTACCATGGTTTACTAAGACATTTCTCTACAAGTGCTGTACCTGTAGATGTATGGGGAATTTTGCTATGAATCCTGCACATGTGAACAATAGGCTTTTAAGGACTTTTTAAGCTCAAATCCCTATGGGCACAGAGATAGTGTAAATGTTCTATGGTCATCATGGGATCTCCTATATGATGAAAAATCTGATTTTATTATCAGCATAATGTTTCAGTAAATATTTGCCTCATAATCTTCTTAGTTATGGTGTACCGTTCCAAACCTTAAAAACCCATAGAATTGAATTTACTACATTACTGTAGAGCAGGAAAAATAACCTCCAACCGCCTCATAAACATTTTCAAATGCATTTGTGTCAGTTTTACTTTTGGAGATAAAAGTAACTGTTCTGGCTTCACAGTTATTGAATGGCTTTACAATCAAATTCTACCAATTTCATCAAAAGTGAGCTGAAATCAAGTGGTTACTAATGAAAACTTGCTAAGTGGATGCTCATGAAGGGTAAAAGTCAGAAGTCCATAGGTATACATACTCTCTTCATTGGTATCAATTAAAAGTGTGAGTAAATACGGTGTATTGATAAAGTGTTTTTCAACTGTAAAACAGAATGATTAATTGAATGCTATCAATTGTATGCCAGCTTTGAAAAGATAAATCAAGGACTGTTTTTGTTGTTTTCTCCTCATGATGTTAATAATAATAATAATAATAATAATAATAATAATAATAATAATAATAATACATTTTATTTATACAGCGCTTTTACAGCTCTCAAAGGCGCTTTACATAAAACCAAATACAGAGGAAAAATGCAAGTACAAAGGAAAAATACATAGAGAAATAAATGAAAATGTTATGCAGCTGCTTGTGCTTTTGTGTGTTTTGCCAATAAATGTTATGTTCTGATATGTTTGTATGTTATGATATTTGTGCTGTTCGGACATGTTTTAGTAGAATGACGCATTACCATCCAATAAAGCACTCTATCTTTACATGTATACATTTGTTTCTGATTAAAATACAATTAGGCTTAGTTTTTAAACTACTGTATGAATAAAAGCATATTGCAAATTATTTAAAGATTGTTTTAAGGTTAAATCAAAGAAGACTTTAGAAACGAGGCCTTTGGTATTGTACTGTACAGCACAGTATTTCAAACCATTAAATTCACTGTAAACAATGATGAGGTTGATTAAAACAGATACAAAAAAATGCTGAAATATACACACAAGACTTAACATTTTACTGATTAAAACATCAGATTAGAGGTAACATTTTTAATAAGCCGTTCAACGTAAAGGTATGTTTGTGACACAGTCTCTATTATTCAGCAGCAAAGACAATACAAAGCGGGGCCTCTTCTCACAAATGCAACCACCGCAAATCATGATCTGTTGAAGGTCACTTTGAATTGAACAGTACACGGGGGGCCTCTGCTCCATGTTGCCCTGTCAGGAATTTGAACAATAGGGTCATGTATCCTTTGGGTGCCAGGTCAGGTATAAAAGCAGCAGGGGTACATCAAGACACTTGTGCAGTCATTTTGAGCCAATACTGTCTAAACTGTAGCCATGACCATGGGCAAGGTGTGTACAGCTGTAGCTTTTGATTCTATACAGTCTAATATTGTCTAATTAATAATAGTTAGTCGAACATGAGAAAAAATATTATAAAATATGATATTATAATATTATAATATATGAAATGAATTTGTACTTTATACAATCTGTACTACACTGTGGTGTCATTCTAATGGCTTCTTCTTATTTTTAGATCATCTTCTACGAGGACAGGAACTTCCAGGGTCGTTCCTATGAGACCAGCAGCGATTGCGCTGACATGTCCTCCTTCCTAAGCAGGTGCCACTCCTGCAGGGTGGAGAGCGGCTGCTTCATGGTCTATGACCGCACTAACTACATGGGAAACCAGTTCTTTGTCAGGAGGGGAGAGTACTCTGACTACCAGCGTATGGGCATGAGTGATTGCATCAGGTCTTGCCGCATGATCCCCATGGTACTGTAACTCACTATTTCCTGTTCATTTGAAATTACAATTTCCATGTATGAAAAGTATTGAACCTGGTGGAATAACGGTATTTGAAGAAGGATTTCAATGGCTCATTCTCACTCATTTCAATTTACAGCACAGAGGCCAGTTCAGGATGAGAATCTATGAGAGGGAGAACTTCGGTGGTCAAATGCACGAGCTGATGGACGACTGTGACAACATGATGGACCGCTACCGTATGAACGAATGCCAGTCCTGCAACGTGATGGACGGCCACTGGCTGATGTACGAGCAGCCCCAATACAGAGGCAGGATGATGTACCTGAGGCCCGGAGAGTACAGGAGCTTCAGGGAGATGGGCATGAGTGGCACCAGATTCATGAGCATGAGGCGCATCATGGATTCCTGTTATTAAAGCACAAATGTATAAAGGCAAGATTTTAAATAAAATCTTGTGGTTGTCTTTTAAATGAATTCCTATGTTACTTATTACTACGTGGCCTTAAAAACACCAAAAAAAATGCAACATAATATCAAGGTAAAGAGGTTGCATAGATGGTAGATTTATGCACTAAAAAGGGTATTTATTTAAACAACATGGATACAAATTGTTCTGTGTCATTATTTGCTACAAATCTGACAAGCCTACATACTGTTTACAGATACGGTATCAGTTTGATAACTGACTTCGAACTATACTTTGAGGAAGACTGACGATCCTCCATGGCACATGGTGGCCTCTTGATATTAAATTCAATCAGGGGGTCAGTAAGTAACAAACATTTAAGGCACACTCAGTAATTACAATATAACATGTAGGTTTGGAAGATAAAAGTATAGCATACATTTTGTATTAGGTTAACTAAATTTGCCATTTTTTTTATACAAGTGGTTCTAAACAAAGTGTAATATCCCAAGCAACAATGTTGGTCTTCCTCTCACAAGGCACACAGCAAGCCTTACTGTACCATAGTAAGTCACATACAGTGAGTACAAAAATATTTATTTTGAATAATTTGAAAAAAAGAAAAGCATCATATAGAATAACACCTGCTTTCTTTTTTAAGTACAGTCATGTTCCCGTATATTTATAAACACTTGGTGTTGACCATGTTATTATATATGTACTGTACAAAGTAATTCATATCACTCATTTACACACGTATATGTTAAGAGTCTGAATATTTTCAGCATTGGTTCTTGATTTTTTACAACAAGATATTTGTTTTTTTTACTCTGGCAAGTAAAAACACATTAATCTTTTGTCATTTGGAAGCAGTGCTAGAACTTTAAAAAGGCTGATATTGCAATGTTTGAACTCTAGTTGAGTGTGAAACAGCCACGCATTGACATCAGCCATGTTTGTAATGTGACTCATAATGGGAAGGGTACAGCAACTTGTTTTTGTAGTTCCCCAACATTTGGAAAATAAGATTTTATGACTAGGGTTAGGGTTAGGGTTAGACTTTTATGAATCATTATTTCGTTTTGTAAAACACATCCCTGCTGTTGCTGTTTGAGCAACAGGTGATAAACTCAACTCCTAACATAACATCTTTAAATATGGGAGAAGTTCTTGAGTCAAGTTGCTGGATTATCTTTGTGTACAAAAAATTCATTCCCCAATACATTTAAAATTTAAGCATTAGATGAGCTTTTTGTCTTGCCACAAGTTAAGTATGTGTTGTGTATTTGCTGAAATACAGTATGTACTTCTTCTTTTTTTCCAACTTTATTTATAGAGCCTTTTGAACATTTTAGACAGACAGTGTGGTGTACAGCACCAGCCACAAGGGTACAAAACAGACATCTATTATCACAACTGAATGTCAACTCCCTCCCCGTTTCCCACCCCCGACCCACTGGCAGGCCAACCCCTTGAAATCCAAAACAAAAG
>CAEMYA010000076.1:1034714-1052571 GCA_903131615.1 Diplodus sargus | reverse complement strand
AAAAAAAAAAAAAAAAAAAAAAAAAAAAAAAAGAGCACAAGCTTATAATAATGGGTGGAGAAAAGTATTAAATAAAGAGGTAAATGAATAATAAATTAGCTAATTAATTAAATGAGTAAAAAATAAATAAATAAAATAAAATAAAATGAATAATAACAAAAATATAATAGCAGATATTAGTCTTCCAGTTCAGAGGAGAAGTCTAAGGAGTATATATAGTTCAGAATGGGATCCCATGTGACGTGAACCGATTTCAGCGAGCTCTTCAAGTTTCAAATTGTGGAGCACCTCAACAACCCAGCGAGAGCGTGCAGGGGGATTGGGGAGTTTCCAATTAAGGAGAATTAACCAATGGGCCAACAGGATAGCAAATGCCAAGGCTTGCTTCAGATTTTTAGGAGCGCCAGTAATGGGGGCAATACCAAAAACCGCAGATAGACTGTTTGGAGCAATAACATAGCCGTATGATGGTATGTCAAAGATGTACGACCAGAACAACCTCAGTTTAGCACATGACCAGAACATATGAACATGATTTGCAGGGGAGAAGCCACATCTACACAAGCATCACTGACAGAAGGGTATATTTTAGAAAGTCTTGCACTTGTATAGTGGGTTCTGAAGAACACTTTGCATTGAATCAGCCTATGTCGAGAGAAGATTGATGATAAGTAAATAAGAGAGAGTGCAGATTCCCATTGTTGCTCATTTAGTTTGACGCTGAGGCTCTCCTCCCATGCAATTTGAACAGCATTAAGGGAGGTTGAAGATGCAGCCCAGATAGATCTATATAGGAAAGAAATACATCCCTTAGCGATTGGGTCTCTGTTTAAAAGAGTGTCAACTAAGGTTTCTGGGGGGCGATTCGGGAAGTGGGGGAATAGTTTTTTGACATAGTCACGAACCTGAAATAAGCGAAAGAGATGATGTCGCGGGAGGTTATACTTCGTTAGGAGTTGTGCAAAAGAGGAAAAGACTTTGTCTGTGTATAAGTCATTGACTGATTTTATGCATTTGTTGTGCCAAATCCAAAATGCTGAGTCTGACCTAGATGGTTCGAAGACGCAATTACTGTGTATGGGAGTCAGAGTAGATGGAGCCGGAAGGCCAAAGGCCTTTCTAAACTGACACCAGATCTTTAAAGAGACGGCTACGATAGGACAGTTAGCCATACTCGACACAGGCAGTGGAAGTTGTGCACACAGAACTGAGCGTAATGAAAACGGGGAAGCTTTGTTTTCCAAATGTACCCACACAGGCAGGGGTTCTTGATCTTCACGCATCCAAAAGAGAAGCTTTTGTCCATTTGCTGTCCAATAGTGGTATCTAAATACAGGGAGGGCAAAACCGCCTTTGTCCTTAGGGGACTGCAAAATTGATTTGCGAATTCTTGCTGGTTTCCCATTCCATAGAAATCTCGAGATTTTCTTATCCAAATCGTCTAAGAATGATTTAGTCAATACAACAGGGAGGTGCTGAAAGAGGTATAAGAATTTGGGGAGAACAACCATTTTAATTAAATTTATCCGACCCACTAGCGATAGGGGTAGAGCCGACCAGCGGCAAAAATTTTCTTCAGTCTTTTTAATCAGGGGGGCAAGATTGTTGTGATAAAGATCCGAGAGAGATGAGGTGATGTGAATACCTAAATATCGGATGCACAGTATGTACTTCTGATCAGATGTTTCACAGATGCTTAGTCTTTGGGAGAGAGATGAAGCCGTTTTATGCACGTATTGCATGACTAAGAAGAATATTGGACAGGTGGAATTTAGTATTAATGTTGGAGAAATGTAGATTATACCATGTTTTCTATGTCACTGTTTTGGTAGCTCATAAAGTGCATGGACAGCGTTAGAAATGAATCAACTTAATTGGAAACAAAAGACAGCCCCAACTTATTCAAATCTTATGACAGATGTTATGAGACATTTAGAGCTGGAGAAAATCAGATTCTTACTGAAAAATCAGGAAAGTAAGTTCTATAGAATTTGGCAACCGTTTATTGATTATTTTAACCACAACACAAGTTATAGAAGTGCTTTTAATAGAAGGAAAGAACTTTTATTTATTTATTTTTTAATCTTCATTTGATTTTATTTATCCAATTGTATTCCTTTTTTTTGTTTGTTTTTTTGTTTTTGTTTTTGTTTTTTTATTAACCTGTCTTCATTTGTCTATTTTTCATTTTGAGATCCATAAGTTAATACAACTTAAATGATTTTTTTTTTTATGTAAACGTGTACGTGATATGTGTATGGTGTCTGTATTGTCTGATATGTTGTATGTCAAAAATGAGGAAAATCAATAAAGAGAGTGATAAAAAAAAACATTTTTAAAAAATGAATCAACTTGCTGGAAACCATTTATTGACATGTGTAGAAAGAGTCTTTGGCGGTTTGACTCCATCATGATGTAGTAAGTAATATTTTGGGGGATGTGATGAAGCTGTATGTAGAATAGTAAACCCCATGATGGAGTTTAGACACTGGACCAAACAAATTAAGTCTGAGATTCTAGAAGAAATTAAGGTCCGACAACCAGTTGGAAAATTTCATGAAGATGTGTAAGGTCATGGAGACCACGAATCTGAATAAATGATTTAACATTCAATGTAAATGTAAAGTCATGTGACAATGAAAATTTAGGACAACAGGCAAAAAAAGAATATTTAAACAGAATACAGTCCAACAACTAGACATAAATCAAAATCATGATGCATGAGACATGTAGATCATGATACAAAATTAGATAAATGAGTCATGGCCAGTCAAACCAGGCTGGCGTAGCCACTGTGGGGTCCCAAGTTTCAAATCAGTTTCTCATGCTATGCAGGATCAGACAGAGGCCATTGACCTGTCTCCATTTCCTGCTGAGGAGCAGGGCCAGGTGAGGTCCCTTCTAACCCAGTATACCCCAGTCTTATCTGCTCATGATAGGGGTTTGGGATGCACTTACCTGATAGCCCAAGATAGCCCTCTCTTATACCAGGACCCTGTAAGGCTGTGCTACAGGCGTATACCCCCATCTGAATATGAGGTCGTAAAAGAACGTATCAACAAACTTTTAAAGGCACAGGTAATCAGAGAGAGTAGCAGCCCCTACGCTTCTCTCACTGTGCTGGTCAAAAAGAATGACAGCAGTCTGCACATGTGCAAAGACTACCGGCAACTTAACAACGAGACAAAGACACATGCATTTCCTCTGCCACATTCCAAGCTTAGCAGATGACAATTGACTAAGTGGGTTGTTATCCATGTAGACGACACACCAAGACACGGAACAAGACAAAAATCGAGGACTCCCTGGATGTACTAACATGTGCTTGCTGGTGTTCTATGATGGACCTGGCCTGTGGATACAACCAGATCCCAGTCACATAGGAAGATCTTGCCAAGACTGCATTCTGCACATCGTTTGGGTTATTGACTGGAACCGCATGCTCTTTGGGCTTTTTAAACACCCCAAGCATCTTCTAGAAATTGATGCAGTGAATATTCGGGGACCAACAATGTCAAATCGTTGCTTCTTGATGTTGATTACATTGTGGATTTCTCCTCCACAGTAGAACAACATCTTGAGAGGTTGGAGGTGGTTCTGGGTCGCTTTCAACAGGAAAGACTAAATGTGCATTTTTCCAGAGAGAGGTGCGCTACTTGGGCCATGTGATCTCGGACAAGTGGGTTTCCACCTATCCGAGTAAGGTTGAAGTGGTCGCCAACTGGCAGCATCCCACTACCATCTCTGAGCTGAGGTCTTTCCTGGGGTTTGCCAGCAATTATCGTCAATTAGTAAAGGGCTCTACCAAGTTGGCGGCCCCTCTACTTAGGCTGGAGGCAGAGCTGGGGGGCACATGTCCTAAAAGAAGGCAGTGCCATTGGGAACTGGACAGAGGAGTTCCATAGCAGTTTAGAAGCACTGATGACCAAGCTAACCACTGCACCAGTATTCACTTACACTGACTTCTTACAACCCTTTGTTTTTGAGGTGGATGCAAGTTATGGTGGCTTTGAGGCGGTGTTTTCACAGGAGAAAGGAGGCAAGGACAGTCAAGGTCTGAGGCCCACAGAGTGTAACATGCAGAACTACAGTTCAATGACGTTGAAGTTCGTGGGCGCTTAAGTGGGCCATGATGGAGAAATTCAGGGAGTACCTGCTTGGTGTGTCGTCTACACGGATAACTACCAACTTAGTCAATTGTCATCTGCTAAGCTTGGTGCCACTGAGCAACAGCTGGCAGCCCAACTTGCTTCCTTTGACTTGATATGAAATAACAGTCAGGAAGGAGGAATCAGAATGCAGAAGCTCTATCCCGTCACCATCCATCCGGTGTACATTTTAGGGCATTTAGCAGACACTTGTGTCAAAAGCAGCTCATACATTCATACACTGATGGGGCAAACTGCCAGTATCATGCAACTAGGGGGAGCCAGGATTTGAACCACCAAACTTTACTGAAACCTCCTGAGCTACAGCCACCCCAGAGATGGAAAAGATGGAAGCTATGGTCCAGGACACTTCACTTCCCAAACCCTTACAGCAAGCCTTGCTGTTGGGAGGGGCTGAAGCAAGCAAAACTACCATCACAGTCCTGCCTCATCATGCATCTTTTGACATCTCCAACAGACTGATCCCGCTATCCAGGAAGAGTTGGTGTTTTGGAGTGGGAAGCAGCGCCCTAACCAGTGGGAGCGACACAAGTCTCTCGGTCAGCATTGGCATTACTTCGACAGTGGGACAGCCTGTTTGAGAGGAGTGGATTCATCTATTGCCAGGTTTTTCACCATCATGGTGCTGAGCCAGTGCTCCAGCTGCTGTTGCCTGCTGCCTTAAAAGAGGAGGTGTTGACTCAGGTTCACCAGGAGCATGGCCATCAAGGTGGAGAGAGAACACTGGAGCTACTGCGGCCATGGTGCTGCTGACCAGGTATGTTTTCTGAGGTGGCGCAGTGGTGCCAGGCCTGTGAGAGGATACCCAACCGGCTGCTCGTAGTTTAATGGGACATTTGTTTGCTTCCTGACGTAATGAGATTTTGACCATTGATTACACCATGTTGGAACCTGCCAATACTGGACTGGAAATGTCCTGGTGATGATGGACATCTTCACACTGGTCGTTCCCACACGCAATCAATGTGCCTCTTCTGTGGCACAGGTGTTGGTGGTACCGTAGTTTTACAGATTTGGTGTTTCAGCTAGTATACACTCCTCCTTGAACCGGCACCTTATCGTGGTGGAGGGGTTTGAGGACCTGAATAATCCTAGGAGCTATGTTGTTGGACTTAATGCCCCTGGTAGGGTCTCCCAGGGCAAACAGGTCCCAGGTGACGGGTCAGACTAAGATCGGTTCCAAAGCCCCTAATGGACAGAAAAACAACAAGGAAGTGTACGTCGCCCGGAATGGGGTCATCGGGGCCCCACCCTGGAGCCAGGTCGGGGCTAACAGGCAAGTGCCTGGTGGCTGGATCTTTGCCCACAGGACCCGGCCGGGCTACCCTCCAGTAGGTCACTACCCGCAGGAAGGTTCAGAAGGGGCCGGTGCAGTGTGATTTGGGTGGCAGTCGTGGGCGGGGGCCCCGACGACCCAATCCTCGGACGGTGACTATAGTCATGCGGACATGGGATGTCACCTCACTGGGGGGAAAGAGCCTGAGCTAGTGTGGGAGGTTGAGCAGTACTGGCTAGAGATAGTCAGGTTCACCTCCATGCACAGTCTGGGCTCTGGAATCCAACTCCTTAAGAGAGGCTGGACTCTCTTCTATTCTGGAGTTGCCTGCTGTGAGAGGCGGCGAGCTGGTGTGGACTTGCTTATAGCTCCCCAGCTCAGCTGTCATGTGTTAGAGTTCACCCTGGTGAATGAGAGGGTCGCTTCCCTGCGCCTTAGGGTCGGGGATAGGTCTCTCACTGTTGTCTCGGCTTATGGGCCGAACAGCAGTGCAGAGTACCCAGCCTTTTTGGAAACACCATGTTCAAGCATAAGGGTGTCCATATGTGCACTTGGCACCAGGATGCCCTAGTCAATGATCGACTTTGTAGTCATGTCATCTGACCTCCGGCCATATGCCTTGGATACTCTGGTGAAGAGAGGGGCTGAGCTGTCAACTGATCACCACCTGGTGGTGAGTTGGATCCGCTGGCAGGGGAGGAAGCTGGACAGACCTGGCAGACCCAAACACACCGTGAGAGTCTGCTGGGAACATCTGGCGGAACCCTCTGTCAGGGAGGTCTTCAACTCCCACCTCCGGAAGAGCTTTGACCAGATCCCGAGGGAGGCTGGGGACATTGAGTTGGAGTGGTCCATGTTCTCCACTTCCATTGTTGGCGCGGCTGTCCAGAGCTGAAGCCGTGAGGTCTCCGGTGCCTGTTGTGGCGGCGGTCCCCAAATCTGGTGGTGGACTCCGGAAGTAAGGGATGCTGTCAAGCTGATAAAATAGTCCTATCGAGCCTGGTTGGCTCGGGGGACTCCTGAGGCAGATGACGGGTACCGGAAAGCCAAGCGTGCGGCAGCAAGTACCTCAAGTCTCTGGATGTTGTGGGGCTGTCTTGGCTGATGCTGCAGCATCGCGTGGCAGTCGGGGACTGGCAGACCGGGGTGGTAGTCCCCCTTTTCGAAAAGGGGGACCGGAGGGTGTGTTCCAACTATCGGGGGATCACACTCCACAGCCTCCCTGGGAAAGTCTATTCTAGGGTACTGGAGAGGAGAATTCGGTCAATAGTCAAACCTCGGATTCAGGAGGAACAATACGGTTTTTGTCCTGGCCGCGGAACACTGAACCAGCTCTGTACCCTCCGCAGGGTGCTCGAGGGTTCATGGGAGTTTGCCCAACCAGTCCACATGTGTTTTGTGGACTTGGAGAAACCATTCGACCGCATCCCTCGTAGCATTCTGTGGGAGCTGCTCTGGGAGTACGGGGTCGGAGGCCCTCTATTAAGCGCTGTACTGTCCCTGTACGAACAGAGCAGGAGCTTGGTTCGCATTGCCGGCAGCAAGTCAGACCTGTTCCCAGTGCACGTTTGACTCCAGGAGGGCTGCCCTTTGTCACTGGTTCGGTTCATTATTTTTATGGACAGAATTTCTAGGCGCAGCCACAGGCCGGAGGGGCTCTGGTTCGGAAGCCGTTGGATCTCCCGGAAGAGGGGGGGAAAGGTTAGGACGATTCCAAGGGCCCGGTACTGACAGGGGGCCCTTTGAGACATGGGTAACCTATGCAAGGGCCCAACTAGATTTTTTTTCATGGGGCCCAAAATCCCTGGCAGCACCCCTGCCTATAGGTGTCACAACAAACTCACGTTTGTGTTGCGTTGGTGCTGAGGCGTTGAACCAGACGTGTGACTGTACACACAGTGAGAGTGACAGACAGCTGTTGGGTGTGTGGTTCTTGGGCTTGAAAAAGCACTTGAAAAGGGGGATCAGATGTTGCATAGATAGATAGATAAGCTTTATTTTCAGACTCAAGGTCCATACAAAAAGTAAAAGCAAGACACACAGTACAAAAGGTTTAAGAATCCCACAATAAAATACGCAATACACAATTATACATAATAATCTAATGACTCATTTTTAAAAGACACTTATACCAGTGCCCCCAAAAAGAGATGTGCACCACGTGTCACTATACATTATGTTCACCATTGCCACAACATTTAGATTCTCAGAATCATTTAACCGGCAGATGAACCTGTGCATTACATTTCTCAGAACCACTTGCAGTGTGTTCACTCCAGTGCTCACAAACAGCTCACTCGCACTGGTCCATCTGGGCCTTTTTAAAAGTATCCCCAAAGCGTCATTGTATGCCACTTGCAGTCTTTGAAGGCTGGCTTTTTTATATTTCAACCACAGATGTGCAGTGTGCATAGGTGAACAGTACGCTTTGAACAGAGTCAGCTTCACACCAACAGTGCACCAACCGAATTTACGTGCCAATACGTTTGCTCGCACATACAACATACGACACTGACGAAAAATGTCCTCATCATCTGTCAGTTGGTCTGTGATCACATGACCAAGATATTTTACTGCAGATATTTAGAACCTTACCTGAGAGTTTAAAGTCAGGAAAAGTCATATGTCTATCTTCCACGGTTCTGCAAATCATTATCGTTGTTCCCCATACACAGAACACACATTAAGGAGCTGCTGTATACCAGCTGAGCTAGGACTAAAGATCACACAGTCATCAGCATACATAAGATGGTTCATCACTGCACTGCCAACCATACAGCCTGTTTTACATGAGCTTAGATTATTTGATAAATCATTCATGTAAAAATTAAATAAAATAGGAGATAAGATGCTCCCTTGTCTTACTCCGTTACTGATATGAAAGGGAGCAGACAAGCAGTTGTCCCATTTAACTTGCATGGTCTGTTGGGCTTACCAATAGGACAGGATTCTGACTATATACTTAGGGACACCTGCTGCACCCAATTTTTTGAATAATTTCTCATGATTCATCCTATCAAATGCCTTGGAGGCGTCTAAGAAACAAATAAAAACAGATGAGTTTTTTGCGCTCCTGTGAGATGTTCCGTTCAGTAGTAGGACAGAGTTCAAACAGCATTTTCTTTGAAGCCTCTATCCAGTCTGAGTCGAAGTTGTTGGCAGCTAATAGGATAATCTCATCCTGACTTATGTTCTAATTTTTATAGCAAGGAAGTGTAAAAGTTCATCTTCCACTATGACTTTGCCATCAGCAGTCTTATAAATATCTGGTTTTAATCGGGCTCTGGCAAGCACTGGAGCACATGAGGATGCAGCAGTAACGTCCGCCATCTTGTTCTGATGGCATCTTGATGAAGTGTGGCATTTTCCCAACAAGACAGACACATTGTTCAGGGATAATGTCAAGACATTTCTAAAATGTAATCAAGAGGCTTTTGTGTAGCCCAGTTAGTTCAAAACACCTGAGGAGAATGAGAAATACATTGATGACTATTACAAAAAGGAAGGTATTAAGCTGGAGGCAGATAAAAATCTGTACCAATAAGGCGGTGAGGAGCTACAATGAGCTTTTTCTAAACTCATTCTGAGGTAGATTCAGCATTAGGAGTATTGTTCAGTGATCATTATGATGCGCAGTTTTGCTTCATCTCAGATGTGGCGATAGTGCAGTGGTGTCATGCTAATGTTGGGGCTCCTGCCTCCGTATACAGGTCTCAAACAAAGAGAAGGCCTGTAGTTGAAACCAGAAGCCAAAACTAGTAGTTGCTAAACCATGAGGACTACAGAACAAAGAACTGGAAAAAGGCCGACCAGGTGTGAAAAACAAGACCACGTTGAACTGCCTCAAAGACGTCACCCGGTCCCTATTGGCTGTGAGCCAGGAAGCTCTGCCAGGATCACAATGACGTCACACCCACGTTAAAAGGTCACGTAGCAACTTCTGCTCTTTGTATCCCCGGGAGCTTCTGTTGTTGTGAGACCTCAGTTTCACACAGCTGCTGCCATAAGGGTACAACTTTGAGAAACCTTTTCAATTTTTCATCTTTGCTTGAGCTAATTTCAGTTTCCTCCTCGCTGGATGAGACAGAGACTGTTTTTGTTTCACTTTCATTTTTTTGTTCGGACGTTCGCCAGAATTGTTTTGGATCCCGAGAGGAACGCTGCACAACCCAGCCGTTCCCTCATTACCTGCAGAAGGACGAAAAGAATCTTCAGAAAGAACGAGACCGTCCCTTCCATTAAGTCGACCGATCGCTGTGTAACAGCCTGTCGTCAGCTGTGAGAACGCTCCAGTCTGATCCCGCGCTCGCCTCCTGAACGAGTTGGAGCTCCGAGTTAGCCGGGCATCCACGCTACCGTAACGCGGCATCTAAAGTAAGAGGTCTTTTGTTTGGGCAGAAACAGATAGTATATAGCGTGTTGTTTTTCTTTGTTGTGCTTTTGTTTTGCTGTGAAAGGCACGCCGAGTCCGATTTATGGTTACCTGTGCTGTGTGCTAACTGTGTTTGCTACGCTCGCAAGGAGCTCATTCAGGCTAATCCAGCCTGTACAGTCTTGCTGCCGTGTGTGACCACAATACGTCGTATTCCGGCTTGATCAGCGGACGACAAACGAACTTCGATTCGCTTGCCGGCCACTGTTCGAGGGAGAGACGACCGCTGTGCACCACATGGTCATTTGTTTGTTTCTTTGTTGTCTGCTAAGCCCCGCTTAGCTTCTTTCCTCTTTTACTAACACACACACACACACACACACACACACACCGAGATACACGTACTGTTTTGGGCGACCTGTTGTAACTTATAGTTAACGACCCCGCTGTAACATAAGACGTGTGTCCAGCATATTCCCTTTATTGACTGTAAAGACGGACTTCCACCAGTTTGAAACTGTGGGTATCATCCCTGTAAATTCAACCCTCGTGTGACCAAACCGCACATGAGATCAAAGACGGCGCAACCGCTGCCTTTGTTCAAACCTCGTGCGCACGTGTAGTGATCACCCATGGTCGATACAGTCACTGCCGCCATTTTTGAGTTCCAGGTACATGAACCAGTGCATTCACCCCCTCGGAATTCGCGTTCTCGCGTGACACAAAGTCACGTCCGTTGTTTCCTGCAGTCTCTTCGACAAGACTAAATCACGCCCACTAATTTGTAGTCCGGTGAACGTGACTTCCCAAGCCACGTTCGGCCATCTTTGTAGTCTTTGTTGGGGACTTACACACACACACACACACACGCCTCCACCCAGGGACCTGTTTGGCTTGCTTGTGTTTTGATGTTGCTTGCTTTGTGAAGGAAATTGTTGTTTGTTAAAGTAGGTGGTTTGTTCTGTGGAGTAAGCTTTAATAAACACTGTTGACTTTAACTGAGCAGCATCTGTGATTATTTTGCACAATCCCATATTGTAATAACTGCTGGTTGAGATGGCCAGTGCTCGGATTCACGCCTTCCCTCTTGTCTAATTATTGATAATTTCATAATATTGACAAGTTGACAAATTTTCAGGCTATGAGACTCAAAGGTAAATCATTTGATTATTGATCCCTGATTCCAGGGTGGTGCCCCGTGTTCATTAGTGACTCATAGTTACCTAGGTTTCATTAATCAACTATGATAATTTTTGATTAATTAATAATAATATTAATTAATAGTCAATAATCACTAAGGATTCCCAACACTAACAACAGCGGCTCCCGAGTGAAACATTTGAGGATCTTCATAGTAGCCATGACAACAGCGGACTCATGCTCTGTGATGTGATGGATAAAATACAACAATGTGTACATAATTGTGACACTGACAGTGTTGTTTTTACTTCATAGCTGGATGAGTGGGACCCACCGAAGAAGATTCGATCACTGAATAAGGGGACAAAGTGCAATGCCTATCACACAGCACAGGATAAAACACGGGTCAAATGCAAAGGAGTGACATTACATTTTAAAACACAGCTGTGGTCACCCAAGAGTCACTGGTGGGTTTAGTTCACTCCTTTGTGGCCAATCAGAATACAGATGCGCACAGGATGACTGAAACCATCAAACACAACAAATTCTGTAGCAATTCATTGAAACAAAAAAAAACATTGTAAAATTTACATGCACAGACCATTCCAATGCATTATATCATGCTTTTCATGTATTATTCAGTCGTTTGCTAAGGTCTTAGATAACCTATACAGTAGGTCCAAACATATATGTTTTTCTGAGATGTCTGCAACTTTTGGCCTGGAGGAAAACCTTCTTGTAGTCTTGAACACTAAGAATGACAACATATTTTCGGCATCAAGATATGTCCTGTCTGATTTCCTGTCAGGATGTTGATTTTGATGGATTGTGTTAATCTTAACACTCTGTAACTTTAAAATTAGCCTTCTGTAAATTATAATACATCGACAGGACATATTTGCTCACTGTGTCACAGTGCTGCTGGGACAGTGTTGTGTGCTGTTCTGCTTGTCTATGTTTTCCCCTGTCTGCCTTCTTCTCCCCTCCCTCTTCTCCCTCACCTGCTCTCTCTCCGTGTGTGTGGCCGAGGGCGTGGCAACAGCAGCAGACTGGCGCACCTGCCCTTCATCACCTGCTGACTACATAACCAAGGTCCCCACTAATTGTTGTCAGATGTGTAACCTACGGTGATCACTAGTGCCTTTAAACCACGTGTGTAAGTCTACGATTACCCGTTCTGTGATTTTGCTATTCCTTCTAACACTCATCTTGATTGGCTTCCCCTGCATAGAACCTCAGCGCTACACCGCTTCGTCACCTACCTTACTGCCCACCTGCCTGCCTGCCTGCCGGCCTGCCTGCGTGCCTGCGTGCCTGCCTGCCGGCCTGGCCAACCCCCGGATGGCCCATCTGTAATTCCCGACTACAGCAGGACCCCACATCTGCCTATCACCTTTACAACGCCTCAAAATAAACCTTTTTCACCTTGCCAGCTCTGTCTCTGGTTTCTGCATCTGGGTTCTCACCAAGTCAAAAGTAACACACTGGCCACCCTCGGGAACCACAACGCAATACATGTCACATGGAACATCCTTGTCCATAGTACCATATGAGGTCGGGAAGAAGATGAATTGGACGGGGATAAATGAGAAATAACCTTTCAGCCAGGTGGCATAGAAGACACTGCTCTGTCCCAGTAATTCTAATAAAAACAATTTGAAGTCACACTGCGTTTTGTATATAAGCCTTTTAGTGGCTTGCCCCCAGTGGTCTGCAAGTAGATTTGGTAGAATATCACATTTAAAATTCAGTGTTTCTCAAACTGACTGTGACTTTGAATGACTCCAAAGCCTCATAGTGAGTACAAGAGATGTGTTGTATTTGATATTAAATAAACTCATGTAAAATCAACCATTGTTTTTTAAATTGGCTGTTTTCTTGTGTTTTCAGACTTCAGCAACATAGGCTTGCTGACCGTTTTGTGACTGTTTTAGACACTGCCTGCATAACATATGTTCGCTGGTATTATGATTTGTTTCAAAAACAATTATTGCAGTGGGTTTTATGAGACTGAAATGTTCCGGTTTGGAACCAGACATTGCTTCACTACATTGCTTTACTAATGTCTCAGAAAATCACCCCAGTAATATTTTCATGTCGGTAAAAGTCATTTAAAGTTAGGATCCCAGCATTTCTTAAAATGTGTACCTGAAGTTAGAGTGCCAAAGAATGATTATATTTAGGGTCCCATTTCATTTTTTCCAGTAATACATTTCAATGTATTTGCATTTTGGTATGACCTCTATTGAGTAAGTGAAAATTCCATAGCTGACTGTTGTGTAGTTTTATCTGACATGAGCCTCACTGATAACACTTGGCTCTGCTAGAATGACAGGGTGGCTTAAGGATAGGATAGGCTCTGATTTTTGTCAAGTGGTGACTGAATTGAGTCTTTATAAATACAACCAGACTGCTTATAAGTATTTGGACTTTTATAAAGAAAAGGAGATGTTTATTCTGTGATATAATTTATTGCTGTTGCCAGTTTCTGACAGGTGAGCCATTTTGAACATGGGATCTGGAATGGGTCTAGATCAAAAAAGTCACTTAATTAACAGATCCAAATCGAATTCAGGCCAGATCAGATCTGGGCTGAATGAGCTGCTGGATCAAACTGCTTTATGAGCAGATACGAGGCAGGTGTGTGCTAAAGCCAGTCTGGATCCATGATCCTTATCTATAACTTAGTCATGTTTATATGACCTGTTATGAAGTTCAGGTTTAATAGCAGCTATAAGTCCTGATTGTGTGTAGAATCTTAGTGATGGAATTTCGTTAGTTAATTAGTTATGTTAGCAAGTAGGGATAAACCTTACAAAAGAAGCAAGTGCTGTAGAAATACAGTTATGAATTACACATCATTTTTATTTACTTAAGTCAGAAACAGAAGTCTAGCACATATCAGTGATGCGCCTCATGCTCATGAATCTGGTGCCACTCATGCCCATCTCCCTGAAGCTCCTGTACTCTCCGGGCCTCAGGTACATCATCCTGCCTCTGTACTGGGGCTGCTCGTACATCAGCCAGTGGCCGTCCATCACGTTGCAGGACATGCAGTCGTTCATACGGTAGCGCTCCATGATGTTGTCGCAGTCGTCCATCAGCTCATTCATCTGACCACCGAAGTTCTCCCTCTCGTAGATCCTCATCCTGAACTGGCCTCTGTGCTGTAATAGAGAACAGGAAAAATGTAAGTATGGCCATTACCATATGTTCTAAAACTAAGACTTAAGCAAACATCAAATCTCTTACGAAGGGGATCATTCTGCAGGATCTGATGTTGTCGAACATCATTCCCATGCTCATCATGCGCTGCATGTCATGGTACTCTCCCCTCCTCAAGAAGAACTGCATGCCCATGAAGTTGGGACGTTCGTAGACCATGAAGCAGCCGCTCTCCACCCTGCAGGACTGGCACCTGCTCAGGTAGGAGGACATGTCGGAGCAGTCGCTCATGCACTCATAGGAGCGACCCTGGAAATTCCTCTCCTCGTAGAAGATGATCTGAAACAGAGAACAGAGGGAAGATCTGGGTGTAAGAATCAAGTTGTGATCATATCAGTGCCAAGCTTAACATTGTGATTGAATTTGCTGTGTGAATTTATTTTTTATTTTTTTTTTGTAATATGTGAAAATATAAGTAAACATCCCATTACCTTGCCCATGATGGTGGTTTAGGTTGTTCCCAGTGGATGGTTCAACTTGCTCTGCCTATTGCATGGCTCCAGGGCCTTTTTATACAAAATCCCGGGGACCACGATGTGTTGTTATTCAAATGTGCAAAGCTGATGAATTAGCAGTATGACTTTTGCTGAACGGGGCCTATAAATGCATGACAATGGTTCTCTATCCATACATTTCTGGCAGCAGTCATCTGCATTGTCTATTATAAGCATAAGCTTTGTGTGTTTCATTCTCAGTCAGAAGGTTCTCCACATATGGCCTGATCATCAATGATGGAAAGAACATGACATCAGGCCACATCTCTTACAAATACATGAGAAACCCAGAACTAGTACAAATATTTAGTATAAAGAATTAAACGACTTTGTGTTTTTGTATTTTCACAACAGTTTCCCACCACTGATAACAAATCCTGTTTTGTAAAGAAGAGAATGTAGTTTAATGTGATCTAATGTAAATCAAGTGTAATGTGTACATTTGATTAGTTTACTTGTGTTGATTCACAGTAAAAACGATTGCTAGGAGCAATAGGAGTTAAGCAACTAGGATGTGATAAAGCAGCTACATTTTTTGAATTATAGATTGAATGTCTTTCTTGCAATAAACAAGAATTAGGAATTTAAAAACATGAATCATCCAGGTTGTCTATGTTAGGAGAGGAACTTATTCAAATGATAAACACTGATATTAACTTTGTATTATATAGGATGTAGAATTGATTAAAAAAAACATGTCATTATAATGTTTTAATCATTTGATTGACCACTGTTCAATGTGTCAAAAATCAAACCTAAAAAAACAGAGGTGATTATAGGCCTGGGTATCTACTTCAGAGGGCTACAGTTGGTACACAAGTGCATCTCTTCTCTTCTGTTTTTTGCACATTTTCAACTTGCAGAGTTCAAATAAGTGTAGTGTGCCACTTAAATTATATCAATAAAAACAAAATATGACAAAGTATAGTGGAAACACAGAATAAATCATGACACACATGGAACAAAAAACAACCAAATCTGTGTGAAGTGAAAAGGAGACTGTAACTGCTCTCAAATGAATACATGAAACTAAAAAATGCCATACTTCCATTTTAATTTTTAAGTAATATTTGTTTTACTGAGGTTTGAATGGTGCACTCTCTATACTTCATCCAGTGGTGGTCTCATGCTGTCTGCAGGGCAGGGGCAAAATGCATTCACAGAGCTGCAAGGAGTGCACAAAAAAATCTATGTTCATATATATGTTGACACAGTTCCAGTAAAAAAAATTTAAACACTGACAAATTATTGTTGTTTTACTGTTTTTTTACTTGTATCATCATTCCTACAAAATGCCCTAAAATAAATAATCTTATTTATATTAAAATAATAATTATAATATTTTTGGGTTTTTTAATATTTACATGAATGAATGTGAAAAAGAAATGTGACTTCAGGGGCCAGTAAGACAATCCTGCAGAATAGTTCAGTGAGATTATTGTATTGTTTTAATTTATTCATACATAGCCTTTTTTGAGGTACATAGGCTTACATACACTAAAGGACATTAAGCCCACTAGCCTCAGCACTGTAGTGCTTGCTGGTTGCTGGTCTTATAATGACAGGTGACTATAAATGTCAAGTCTGGGTTTTGGAATGGAAAGTTTGGAAAGTCTACCTGTATTCCAAGACACATTTCATTAGACACTGAAAAGGAAACTTGTAAAAGTCAGCAGTATCCATTAAATAGTAGGCTTATACTAACTTGTCTGTTAGTGGTGTCAAACAAATTTTAACTGTTTAACATAGCTGTTATAGCCTATAATTAATTAAACATCGATCTTACCGCTTTGTGAGCTCCTCCAAATCGACACTACTTGCCTCTTGAGGATCATGATGGCCAAACAGTTGGTTGATTATTTTTTGTATTTTGAAACCTGAGCCTCGGATGCCTGGTTCCTTTTCCATCAAAGCTTTTAAGCTCCTCCTTTCACTTTTTGACATTTTCTGATTTTTCTTATCTAGCTGTTGTTGATGCACATCTCTAGATTGTTAATGCAACAGGTGCCAAGCAAGGCCATTGGCCAGCAAATTTCCCTGCAAGCCTTTCTTCAGTACTTTTGGAAAGAAAACAACCAATTCGATAAATGCAGGATAGCCTAAGCCTATACATTATTTTGTTATTTGAAATTAAAATGCATATAAAACAGGAATGCAAATATTGAATGATCATCAATTGTCGTATCAAAAATACTCCCTGTGGACCCACTGCCTGCACAGAAGAGCATTGGGGCAGGGTGCTTTGCAAGCTGGTTGGGGGCCTTGGCATGCTGGCTCCTGGCATTACAGACCCAGGAAGGTGGAATGTCACCCCTCTTGCAGTGAAATAGTTGGTGCAGGAGGTGGAGCAATACCAACTAGAAATAATTGGTTGGACTAAATGGTTGTCCATGGTTATAGCATCCATTTGGTGTATGATGTTGTCGCACATATTTATTAAGGCTAAAAACACAGGCAGTGAAAGATCCTCACAAAACCTGAAAAACATCCAAAAACAGTGTACTTTAGCAGTCAGCAAAGTAGGACCTTCCCCCCTCAATATCTCAGTTAATTCATCTTACAACAGGTGAGGAACAGCTGATTTTACTACTCTGCTGACGTACCACCCACCTGACTCCTACCCAGATGTGACACACAAAAAATACTAGCTGGCACCTACAGACCTTGTGGTCAATCACCAGACCAGTGTCTAGAGCGCAAATTGTCAACGGAATGAAATAGATGAGATGTCATGGTAGACTGTTAAACAAACTTGGTAAACCCAAATGTGAAGCGAAGGTGAACTGGGGGTGTCTGGCAAAGGCCATAAGGTCTCTAAACTGCCACATCTGGAGCAGTTTCATGCATCCCTGTGGACACCAAATCCAGGCATGGCAAGGTTTACCAAGCTCAGGGATCTGGGTCTGTTCCTGGGTCTTGAACTTTCTGACCGGCAGACCACATGTGGTGAAGATCTGAAATCTTCCTGAGTCCTGCATCCTGAGCCCCCTGCTCTACTCCCTGTACAACCATAATTGTACAGCACGTACATTGTGAAATTCGCAGATGACACAGTGGTGATTGGCCTGTTCTCCAACAACATGGAGAAGGCTTATTTGGAAGAGGTGGAGTTGTTGGACTCATGGTGCAGACCAACAAAATATATATATATATATATATATATATATAGAGAGAGAGAGAG
>CAEMYA010000076.1:1012235-1034004 GCA_903131615.1 Diplodus sargus | reverse complement strand
CAGCTCTGCTCATTGTTAAATAGGTGATCGGAAACAGCTGCTCAGTGTGAGCAGGTAGGTGGTCACATGACTAGGATGGCCTGCTAATGACAGGAAAAAAAAAAGGGTAAGGGATATTGCAGACTCTGTACAACCAAAAGGAAATCTGCACCACACTATTAAACATCATTAATTAAACTAATAATCAAAAAACATGCATTTTATAAAAATTAATGTAATAAATATTGAGCTTAGAAGACTGAGAAATTACTTATTTCACTCTCAAAGTACCTGTCTAAAAGACAACAAGAACTATCAGTTCAAGAGAGAATTACAAAAAGGGAGATAAATCCAGTTCACCATTCAAGCCTGGGTAATATGTAGCTTTCAGGGTTAGGGTTAGCTTTATGCACTGGTGCACAGTCATGTTGGAACAGGAAGGGCCATCCCCAAACTGTTCCCACAAAGCTGGGAGCATGGAATTGTCCAACATCTCTTGGTATGCTGAGGCATTCCAAGTTCCTTTCACTGGAATTAAGGGGCCAAACCCAGCTCCTGTAAGACAACCCCACACCATAATCCCCCCTCCACCATACTTTACACATGGCACAATGCAGTCAGACAAGTACCTTTCTCGTGGCAACCGCCAAACCCGGACTCCTCCATCAGATTGCCAGATGTAGAAGCGCGCACTGTCATTTTTCGTGGCCTACCACTTCATGGCTGAGTTGCTGTCATTTCCAGTCGCTTCCACTTTGTTATATTACCACTGACAATTGACTGTGGAATATTTAGGAGTGACGAAAGTTCACGACTGGAATTGTTGCACAGGTGGCATCCTATCACAGTACCACACTGGAATTCACTGAGCTCCTGAGAGCGACCCAGTCTTTCACAAATGTTTGTAGAAGCAGTCTGCGTGCCTAGGTACTTGCTCTTATACACCTGTGGCCATGGAAGTGACTGAAACACCTGATTTCAATTATTTGGATGAGTGAGTGAATACTTTTGGCAATATAGTGTATATACAACATGGCACAAGATGAGACAGCCCAGCCCAGTCCAGTCTCAGAGTCCCCCCAGCCCCCCTGGGGCCAGAGGAAACCCCACAGTGCAAAAGGGTGGATGGTAGACAAAAGACAAAAACAAATAATAATAAGTAAATAAATAGAAAAAAAAAAGTAGTAATAATCAAAAATGAAAATAGAAAAATAAGGATATAATATTGATAATAATTAATCAAAAGGAGAAAAGAAGGTAGAATAGAAATGTATGATATAATCGAAAACATATTTACACCTGTGTATATACATACATACATACACACACACACTGTGTACTAAGAAAAATATTATTATTTTTTTAAGTAAACAAAATAAAAGAAAAAAAGGAGCAGAGCAGTAATCATAGGGAGAATAATAAAATATATAGCTTTGATAGTTGATTTATAGTAACAGAGACGGTCAAAACAGATAATAACTAAAGTAGCACATATATACAAACATACATATACCCCCTACCCCCAGCACATGCTCACACAGACACAGAGACACACATCCCCTCCCCCCTCACCCTTATTCATTATTATTTATATTTTATCTATTTATTTTGGTTTCAGACTTTACTTTATATCTATTCGTTATGTTGTTTATTGTCAATGAGCTTGTGGGGATGTGCGTGGGTTCCGCTCCCAGGGAGGGAAACAATTTCAGTTGTGGAAAGTGAGAATAGGGTTCCAGGTTTGGGCTGATATATTGTTCTTGTATGAGGCTGCCATTTTTTCTATTAAGATGAATTAATTGAGAAGGATTGTCCAGTGGTTGATGTCAGTATGTGTGGTGTCTCCCCCAGGCAGAGGGATGGGTGTTGAAGGGATTCTGCAACCCAATATGCTGGAAAGTGTCACTGTGACTGTTGCCCAAAAGGAGTGAACTGGTTGGCATGTCCAGGTAGCATGGAGGTAATCATCAGCATAACCCAGCGTGCATTCAGTTTAAATTCATTTTGCACAGTTGATAGAGTGGTTGCAACTTTATTTCACTGCTGCTGTAGTTGTATAATTGCATATTATGAATAAACCTTCAATCTTCAATGCTTACATTGTAGAGGAGGCTGGTGGGAGCTGTGGTCAGGGGCTTATCTGTGACTGTCTTGGCAGCAAACTGGAAACCTGCTGATAGGCACCAGCGGGGAAGGACATTTTCAGGCTTCATTGGACCAAGGGTCTCCTGAAGTAGCAAACAGTACGTGGGGCCAGAATGCAGAATGGTTGTGTAGTAGCTTTGTTAGCCACTAAAGCAAAAACCTGGGTGTTGGAGGAGTTCTGGGAGGCGATGGAGAAGAACTTTTGTTTGGCCTCAAGGAGGTTCTTTCAAATCGTTAGGTGATTCCTGAAGGAAAGCAGGGCTTGGCTCAAGCTGTGTTTAGCCAAGGAGCCAGACCCAGAAGGGGTATATTGTTGAGCTGAAGAAAGAACACTTTGAGTGGGTCCTCAACCCAACCAACACATCCTCTGTGGAGAAAGGCAGGGGAGTTTTCATATTTTTTGGAAGAGGTCATTGTGGTAGTTAAGAAGCCCCTGTGGACATTATGGTCTGTCTTGACTGACACACCTTGTTAGTGTTGCTTGGAGGTTAGGAACAGTACCTGTGGAGTTGCAGACCATGGTGGTGATTTTTCATAAAGGAGTACTGGTTGTACTCTGCATTCCCAGGAAAGGTTTTTTTTCTGAAGGCTCAGATTGTCTGACCTCCAATTCAGGAGGATCGATGCGAATTCTATTCTGGCCATGGAACAGTGGACCATATTTGGTTCGATTATCCAGTCTACATGTGTTTTATCGACTTGGATTGTGTCTCCCAGTAACCCTGCTGTGGGTACTGCGGAAATATTGGGCATCAGGACTGTTGCTACAACCTCCAAGTCAGAGCTGTGTCCGTATTCTTGGCACGGAGTGAAACAAGTTTTTCAGTGGGTGTCTCCCCCACACCCTCCAATCCTTTTGGAAAAGGTCCAAATGGTCCATTTTAGGAAACCCAAAAACTGCATCTATGTTTTTTTGGTTTGCAAAGTGATTCCTTTGGCTTAATTTTACAACTTCAGCATGCACTGGGGCGCAATTGTGCCGAGTGGAAGTCAGCACCTCCAAATCTAAGGCCATGGTTCGCTGCTCTAAAATGATGGGGTTTGAGTATCTTCGGATCTTGCTCATCGGTGATTTTTAAACGGAGAATGAGATGGCCAGGTGGACTGGTGCAGCATCAGTAGTAATGCAAGCATTGTACCCAACTGTTGATGTCAGGAGGAAGCCAGCTTCACCAGTCAATATACATTCCATTCCACATCTGCAGTCATACCTTCTTTATCAACAGAAAGAATGAGATTGTGGGTAAAAGAGGCTGAATTTAGTTTGTTCTCTAGGGTGGCTGAGCTAAGCCTGAGAGATGGCTTGGTTGTCCAGTGAGGGCTTACAAACACTTTCTTCTTATTGATATAGGATTGAGCTCAGTTGGTTCAGTCATGAATGGAATGCCTCCTGGCACCTTCCCTTTTAGGTTTTTCAGGCTGGTTTTACAGGGATAACACCCATTGTAGAACCAGAATTTGCTGGTGGAATTATATATTTCATCTGGCCTGTGATAACCTTGGGATCCCCCAGGAGCAGCTGAAATATGTTGCTCGGGAGAGGGATGTCTCTAATACCATGCTTATGGAAGCATGAAAATGGATGGATGGATGGAGAAGCAATAGGTCAGAAAATTCAATAATGCAGAATTAAAATGTATTAAAATCCAAATAGTATAAGATAATGTAATCATAGATTAGATAATTTTGAGGAATTCAATAAGTAGGCTAAAATGTGTTTAATAACTATTAAATTGTGGTGTACATCATTTTAGCTACAGGAAAATGTATTATTCTTATGTAAGGATTTATAGTATTATATAAATATATTTGATTATTATACTGTGATTATGAACTTAGAGACAGAGTCTCACAGAGTACAACATCGAAAAAAAGTGAGTTACAGTAATTATAGGTAAAGGAAAAGATTTAAAAGGTGTTGCCCTCATGATTGATAATATTTGCTGGACTGGCTGTCGTTCTGTTATGGCTACCTGCCCCTCGTGTTGACTACATGTAGAAAGTAAATACTATAAAAAAGGGTAATCTTTTTTCCTCTTGTTCACAGCAAGTTAGTACAAGATCTGCAAACCACAGAGTGGTTGCAGCCCTTTATTGTCTTTATAATGCTCCTTTGCTCACATTTTTAGATGCCTTTCAAATCTGATCTTAGACAAATCAATGAAAAAGACAAATTCACAAAGAAGGTTAAAAATTCAACATCTTTAATAAACAAAGTGTTTGATATTTACAGCAAGGTTTCGCTTAATGGCTAAAATTCGGTGACCCTCCTGAAGGACCCAACAATGGCACAGGTGGCGCACCAGTCGCGGTACCTTCTGTACTCCCCAGTTCTAAGGAAGTACTGTCTGCCTCGGTAGTTGGGGTACTCATAGAAGATCCAGTAGCCATTCATAACATTACAGGAGTAGACATGGCGGTGATGGAAACGGTCAGACACACAGGGACAGTCATCCATGAACTCCATCATGTGGCCGCTGAAGTCAGGCTTCTCATAGATGCGCAATCTGTAGGATCCTCGATACTGTTGGACCAAAAGTTTTAATCAGATAATAATATGTCCTCTCTAACCACAAGCTTATGACAATTAAATCTTTCTAAATCCTTTATCTATATTATTTTACATTTTGAAATGAACAGACTTTAAAGAGCTTTGCTAAAATTTTGAATTTGCGATCTGTATTATCTTCTATTTTTTTACAAAAACATCCCACTTACCACTGGGATCATCCGGCACGAACGGATACAGCTACTGAAGCCCATCCACCTCTGGTAGTCAGGATACTCTCCCCTCCTCATAAAGTACTGGTGGCCCATGAAGTTGGGTCGTTCATAGATCATGAAGCAGCCACTCTCCACCCTGATGGAGTTGCAGCGGCTGAAGTACGAGTGAAGGTCTGTGCAGTCATTGCTGCACTCATAGCTCCGACCCTGGAAGTTTTTGTCCTCGTAAAAGATAATCTGGTGGAAAATAAAAGTACAAAATTACATAAACTGTTGTGTGAACTTTGTCTAATGTTTCAGAAATAAACAAAGAAAAGAAGAAGCATTCATCCCTGTGTTCAACATTAAAACAAACATAGCAATTTGGAAAGCTTTGTAGCAATTTATATTTAATCTGGGGAGAGAGGAAAAACAGTACTTACCTTGCCCATGGTCTCCGTTGGAGAGATTCCCCATGTTTTCACGGCTTTTTATACTACCTCTTGACAAACAAAGTATTGTTATTCAAATTCTCTCATAGTTATAATTGAAGGCTACTGGCACATGTTTACCTTTTTGTTGGAGCACAACATTGGGTCAGAAATATGGATTTGTATTTGAAAAAAAGGATAAATAATTAACTGGTTTGGTGTTTTGACTTGCATGGACAAAGGAAAAGACTAGTATGGTATCCACACATCCAGTGGACAATGGCTGCAGAACAATATGGAACAGCCCTTTCGCATTAAATATGTTGCGTAACAGAGCAGCAGGCCATTCTCTCTCACTAATGCTCTACCTGAGCAACCCCACTGTATGCAAATAAGTAAGTGTATACTGTGCCGTTGCTCTGTATGCTCCACCGAAGATACAGACTTTATTAGGAATTTGTACATCATTATTTGTACACGCAGTTTGTTTGTCAGCTGTATGTGTGTGGGATGCAACCTTTACTTCATTTACTAACTCCACATTTACTCCCAAGTTCAGGTGTGGTACAGTATTGTGTTTAACCACTTGTCTCAACTTAATGGACTACAATTCCCTTGATGTATCACAGCCATGTTTGACTTTTCAGAGACTTTTATTTGGTCTTCATTTTTGGTCCAACTACAGTTAATAATGACTATTACTGTAAGACTATGACTTTGTTCATCACAAGTTGTGTGTGTATTGTTAGTTTCATTGCATAAAATTACTTATCCTGTAAAGTACTTTCCATGGTATCATAGTAACCAGTGATAGTTTTATTTGATTGTAGGGACTACAGAGGATATGTAGCAACCTTCCTGTCCCTTCATCCTGTCTATCAACATCACCTTTAATGTAGTACTATTTCTATCTTAAAATGTAAATTTATATTAATGTCTAAATTTTATTGAAGAATAATGTTACTAATGGTCACATCAGCATTTAATATAATTTAGTTATATGAAATAATTGCAATTATAGTAATTTTGTAATGAAGGCAGGACGCTGAAAATGAAATAAAAACTTTTTTGTGGGAACCTTTTTTCAGCCCAAAGAATAATTTCTCTGGATGATTTTTCCCTCATATTTAATTTAGTAAATTCTACTACTTCTACTACTCTACTTCTACTCTAAACAGAATGTGTATGATTCTCATAATCTATCCAAGTGTATTTTAAAATATATCAGTAGTGTGGTTTATATTTGTCATACGAATTAAATCTTAATTTATTTGTATCTTTTCTTTATTTTTGGTATTACAATTATTTTTAATGTATTACTTTAAGCATGGAGTTGAAACTGTTTTCCCACTGAGCATTTACAAATATGTGTTTATACTATTTGTAGCATATTTGAGACAGCACCTGTGTCCTGCTTTGATCAGTAGTAAAGGATCATCCTGATCTTTTACTTTTGACCTCATATTCATAGTCATTTACTGGTGTGTCTGTCCAGAATCAACTGTATTTGTGACATTCAGGTCACCTTTTCATGTTTCCTGTTTCACACAATCTGTGTTGCTGTACTCCCTATGCAGTTTTCTGTAATCATATGGATCAATTCCGTCAGCAGAGACCAGTTAATCCGACTGGGGGCACAGAGTGGGAAAGGGCCATTCTGGCATTGTTCAGTATGGTATGCCTAAACATAGCGGAGATTAAACTAGAGGGGACAAGCTAACCAGAAGCTGTGGCAGATACACTGAGTAGCCCACAGGTGCCTGACAGTAGATATTTTCCCCACTGTAACTACTGGAAGGATAAATTTGCGCTCATAAATTCTAGAAGTATTTTATAGTAGTTATTCTTGCTAGAGAACTGGGTGCCAATTGTGAGGTAAAAAACCACACAGCTGGCAGATAAACAGAATAAAACAATATTTTATTAAGCAGTAAAAGTTTATTGGGAAAACAGACAGCTAAACTCAGAGAAAGATGCATTTTAGCAAAGCTTGACTTCAGTTGAAGTCAGTGATTCTTCTGAGGGAACCGACTCTCGGGCTGACGCCTCCCCAGTCGCTGTATCTCCTGTACTCTCCAGGCCTCAGATAGTACGCTCTGCCCTTGTAGTTGGGTTGGTCATACAGCAGCCAGTGGCCATCCACCACATTACAGGAGTTGAAGTCAGACATGTTGAGGCGGTCCTGGACATTTGGACAGTCGTCCTCCAGCTCATGCATCTGGCCGGTCATGTCGGAGCGCTCGTAAAGCCTCATCCTGTAGGAGCCTTGGTGCTGGCACAGGATGAAAAACTCTGTTACTATGTCCAGTACAATAATACATCTCATTGATATCCAGATATATTTCAGTTATCTTTTGATTACACCACAGTCAAAAATTACTGACAAAAAACAAGCATTTAGCAGTATTTACGACCTACCTGGGGGATCATACGGCAAGATCTAACGCAGTCATTCATTCCAATCACACGCTGGTTATCAGAGTACTCTCCTCTTTTCAGGTAGTACTGGTTGCCCATGTAGTTGGGCCTCTCATAGATCATGAAGCAGCCACTCTCCACCTTGATGGAGTTACATCTGTTGAAGTAGGAGTGAAGGTCGGCACAGTCGCCACTGCACTCATGAGAGCGCCCTTGAAAGTTTCTGTCTTCATAAAATATGATCTGCAAAAGCAATCGTTGCACACACAAAAGGAAAGTTTCTGTTTTTTACAGGGTTTTGGAGGTGCAGTAGATCAGAGACACAGAAACTAAAAAAAAAAAAATACAGGTATGTAGAAAGTGTGGGTAAATCCATAACATTTAATTATCTTTACCTTTCCCATGGTTATGTTGGCATCAGACTGCATTACTGGTCAATACTGTCCCTGAGCCAAGCCACTGTGCTTTATAAAAAAAAAAGAAAGGAAGGACTGCTGTGTGATTGCACAGCATAAAGTATTGTCATTCAAATATATCCCGCACTGTGATGATGGATGGGGGGCGTGGGGGGATCTGTTTATGTATAGATGACTCTTGCTGTGTGATGAGTTATTGTTCTTTCGTCCATGTTCATCACAATTTAGTACGAGAAAATGCCATTGTACAATAGACGATGGAGTGTTTACCGCACAGCATCAGCAAGATTAAATTGATATTTAATGGGGCTGACACATGATCATGTGTACAGTCTATCAGGTAAAGAGATATTGATTCTTTTTTTATTTGGAGTGGAAATTGGCCAACATGATTTCTTAGCTAAAACAAGATTTTACTTCTCACACATCTCTCACTCATCATGGATAAGACATAATCATTGCAATTTTACTATAGCTTACTTATATAATAAGTCCTACGGGGCTACAGTATTGACAATTCATGCTGTGTTTTTAAATGTCTGAGGTCCTTGTCATAACTGAATGGACTATGAAGACTCCATTTTGTAATTGCTTTATTACGATGGAGAGTGTTTGATCAAGAACAGGTCCAAAAACGCTTTGCTGTTGTTGTGTGTGTTCTTGATATATGGTGAGTCCATTTTTCAGGTCCCTCCTAACATCAGCGATTCAACCTGATATAATATATCCAAACTTTTGTGGTACATCAGGATTTTGTCTTAATCCTAAAGTAAAGTAAAATTTGTGAGACTCAGTCATTGTCACTGAGTATCACAACAGTATGTTGTATTTTATATTGTCTGACATTGAAGACTTCCAAAACCTCCACGCAGGATCCTTCAGAACAGATCAATCGTCCACAATGCGTCTGATGGAGCCGACCCTTGCGTTCCTGCCGCCCCACTCACTGAACCTCTTGTACTCTCCCGGCCTTATCAGGTACATCCTGCCCCGGTAGTTTGGTTGCTCATAGAAGAGCCAGTTGCCATTTGTCACATTGCAGGAGAAGATGTCATTGATGTGGAAGCAGTCCATGATGTTGGGACAATCATCCACCAGTTCCATGACCTGACCTCCGAACTCGATACGCTCATACAGCCGCATGTTGAACAACCCAGGCTCCTGATTTTAAATGAGAAGGGAATCATTAGTAAAGAACAGAGAAACAGATGCACAGAGAAACAGATCTAGACATGGTTTATACATTTTTTATGATGATACATTTTGTCTCTGTGGTAATTACAATGTAGCTGTAATGATTTACTTTGCTATATTATATAAACTGTTTCATCAATGATGAATCATTGAAAGATTTTTTGACTATTTTAGTCATTCATAAATAAAGACCGCCTACAAGCAATATAGTTTTTTTTAAAGCTGATACAATACAAGTTGGATGTCAGATGTAGGCTCACAACTTTTGTCCAAACTGAAACACCGTTGGATGAATTATATATTGTACAGACATTCATAGTCCCCAGATGATGAATCAAAGCTTCAGAGTGAGGACGCATTACAAAGATGAAGATGGACGGTTGAGTTAAACAGGCACAGGACTTTCATTCAAGAGAGCGCTGTTATTGTCCAGTAAGAAACCAGAAGTGACCAAGTAGTTTTACTGTCTAGACCTTACCAAACTGCAACTGTATGATGAAAGTCATGTATCACTGGTATGCTGTCATGTTGTCTGGAGAAATATGAAATATGCTGTCATGAGAGACAATGACAATGTGTCCATCAAGTCACTTAAGGATGAGGATATGTTGGTGTTAAAGAGCTGAATTGTTAATTTTAGCATGCAAACGCACTAAATTAAGATGGTGTAACATCAGCATGTTAGCATTGTCACTGCACGCATATCAGGACGCTGACGTTAGCCCTCAGCTCAAATCACTGCTCTACCTAAGCCATTACCATAGCTCTAGACTTTATAGTTGTTAGGCCAAAGTTACAAAAGCAACACATAATAGATCTTGAAAATTTGACTTTTTCTCCTTTCCCTAGTAATTACAGTCTTTTGAAAAAAACAAAAAACATATAGACCAACATCAGACACTAAAACTAACCAGCTTCTTACAGTAAAATGATAATTAAATTTGATTAAACTCATGAAAATCATGAAACGGATGATTTATTAAGGTCAGAGAAGGGAATACCCATCAAATCAATGGTATTTGCATGCTAACCCATTTAATTAAGATGGTGAACATATCTGTTAGCATCAGCATGTTCACTTTGTCACTACAGACATGTTAGTATGCAGACATTAGCCTTTTAGCTCAAATTAACTTTGTAATTGTGAGACTGAAGTTACAATCTTCAAATTTGACTGTTTTCATGCCAAATAACACACCTTTAGTTTCCAATTTCAAACAATTTTATTCTTAAAAGTGCAGTATGTAAGAATTTGCATTTAAATATTAACTAAATACAAATTATTGACAGAATGGGAAGACATAGCTGATTTGAAGTTATGTCAAAGACTTCTATTGGTGACTGATACATCCTACTGGGTGTTTCAGGTCTTGCAACATCATACACCCTCACCCAAGAGACCCAGCCAGGGTTTATCAGGGGCCAACTTGTGTACAAGGCAGCATTACTCAATGCATCACCCCTCAGCCCACACCCACAGCCACCAGCAACCCTTTCTGCTGCTTCTGTTGCAACCCTGATGGCTGTTTTCTTCGTCTGCCTGCTCGTGCCAATCCAGGTGTAGGCTCTGTAGAGAGAGCAGCCAGCAAACCCTCTGCAGCCTACTTCTGTTGGGTGGTAGTATGCTCACCAGCCCTGTTTCCAGCATCCTTTACGAGTCCATGGTTATTTTCATTCTTCCTTTCAAATGCCTCCTCCATGCAGTCTTTCCAGGGAATGGCCAACTCTATTAGGGCAAGTTGTTTAGTGGCTTCTGAAAAAATTATGATGTCTGTTCACAAAGATGTCACTGCAACGTGTGCTAGGAACTTCAGTAGCCTGCACTCATTCCATGTACTTTCTGGGGGCAGTGGTGACGGTGTCTGAGGAAAGACCCTTGGCCACTGTCCTCAGCACCTGGTCATGTTGCCAGCGGTAGCGACCATCCCCCAGGGCCTTCGTGCAGCTGCTCAAGATGTGCTCAAGTGCTCCTCTCCCAGAGCAGAAGGCAGGAAGGTGTCTCAGCCATGCCCTAGACCTGGAGGTTTGCCATGCTGGGAAGGGTGTCATACACAGCTTGGATCAGGAACTTTATATGTCAGGGGTTCTGCGAAGTTTTCACTCCACCACACTCTACCATCCCATTCCTGCCCCCTCCTGTCTCATGCCTGCCATTCTGCTTGTTTGTTTTTCACCTGCTGTTGCTCTCACTTCCTCCTGAACAAGTTGACTCATCTCCTTGCCCTAGGCCTTGTTTCTCTGAGGTGATGGAGGGCTTCCAATACCTGCTCTTCCCTTCACCACTGCATTGTGCCTCAGCCTTGCTTCTGCCATTTACAGCTCCTGAGTGGCACTCCATTTCCTGCCAGTACGGATCTCAATACCGGCCACTGAGTCTTTTGGGTCTTTTGAGTCTGTGTACTGCAGTGCCTCTCCAGCCCAGGAGACCTTGAACCCTTGCATGATGTTGAATGGAAGCTGTAGGATGTTATGTACTTTGTACAGAGCTGCGCAGCTTAGGCTGCGTGGTAAGCTGAACCACCTGCAAATGTGAAAGCTGATCTCCCTCTTCATTGCCTCTACCAAAGTGATAGGTAGATCATAAACCAGCAGATGCCAGAGAATGTGGGGAAGGATGCCATGTTAATAAATCCAGGTCTTGAACTTTCCTGGCAGTCCCATCTTATCCACTCTGCTGATCCCAGGTCTCTAGCTCCTTGATGAAGTTCTGGATGGCCTGTGAACTGGATTTGGCTGGCTTGAAACTAATTTTCGCCCACTTGATAAGCTGCTCCATTCCTTGAAGTATGCACCTGCTGCCTGGTACAGAGGATGTAGTAACAGTGAGGTCATCCATATAGGCTTTGATGGGGAGCAGCTATACACCTCCGAACTCAGCCTCTTTTACAACCATGTTCATGGTTGAAATATACTGCAATTTCCCAAATGAAGAATCGTTGTAAGGTTGAATTGTTAAGGTCGGAGAAGGGAATCTCCATCAAATAAACCGTAGCGACATGCTAACACACTAATTTAAGATGGTGAACATGTCTGTTACTATCAGCATATTAACATTCTCACAGTAAGTATGCTGACTGTAGCCTTCTGCTCAAATCAATGTTGTGCCTAAATACAGTTTAGAGCCATTAGCATAGCTGTAGACTTTGTAGTTGTAAGACTAAAGTTACAATAGCTACACAATACAGTGGGTCAGTAATGAGTCCTCAAACCTGGAAATCAGTTAGCATTTTTGGTCATCCGTTTCTTAAATAAGTGGTTCCCACAGGCTTAAGATATTTACAGATTTTGTTCTACGACATAAAATACATGATTAAATGTCCCAGAACTAAATTATAAAGCATGTATGTGTCTTAAAAATAACGGTTGCTACCGAGTGGCTAAATTAGACGACAGAGGTTATCACAGATACTAAACGTCATTACAGCAAACACAGAAACTCATCTACTCACTAGTCCATCTTTACAGGGGAACTTTAATTACAAACTATTCTAACTCTAACTTTATAACTTAAACATTGATCATTTTATAGAAAAGGTGTATAGTGGTGGTGACGTTTAAGTTATGTGACTACATTGTAGTCTGGTTAGCCTAACATTAGCTTTTTACTGCTAGATTTAATTTACACTTCCAAATTCCTAAAAGTGGTGTTTATCTGAAGATTATCTTGCTGAACAAAACGCATAAGTATCACAAACTTGTTTGCCACAGAGCTTATTTTTGACAATGATCTAAAATCCAATTGAATAAAATCATCCCACTCTTGACTAGGGGATCAGGGCAATGGCAAAAATATGTCATTCCTAGGCCACCCAATTGTGACATGATCATATCACCATCCGAGAGACTGTTTGGTAAAAAAATATATATATAGGCCTATACCTCAATCTATAATTCAACCAATGTATCTGTATAGCCCTGGTTCGTGTACGGGTTCTTGGCTTTGCCCAGAAACAATAGCTCACCGTGGATATGAGGTGACAGGAGCTGACAGAGTCGTTGACACCCATCCAGTGATGGAAGTCAGGATAGTCTCCTCTCTTCAGGTAGTACTGGTTGCCACTGAAGTTGGGTTTTTCATAGATCATGAAGCTGCCACTTTCCACCTGAATGGAGTTGCATCGTTTGATGCGGCACATCAGGTCTGCACAGGAATCGCTGCACTCAAACTGGCACCCAGAGAAGTTCTTGTCCTCGTAGAAAATGATCTAGATGTGGAAATCGTAATGATTTTGTTTCGAAATAGATTTTTCCCATATATACATAGATATGTGTATATATATATATATAGAGAGAGAGAGAGAGAGAGAGAGAGATACATACATACATATAGATATATATCTCTCTCTATATATATATACATAGATATATATCTATATATCTATAATATACATATCTATGTATATATATATATAATATATATATATATATATATATATATATATATATACATATATATATACAGAGAAAGAGAGATCTGCTGCAAAACCTGATCAACACAAACAAATATATATATTGTACATTTTTAAATTTTTCGACTTAATTAACCCCTTCTCTGGTTATTTTCGAGTTTTAATTTAATCAACCCAGATAACAGTAATTACTGGAAAAGTGGATAAAGAATTCAAAAGAAAAACCGGGAGGCCTGTTTGCACATATCAGCATGAAATGCCCCCCACCCCTCCTGGGAGTGTGTGCTAGGAGCCATGATGTTTACCTTCCCCATGTTGGCCGCTTCGCCTGCTCCGTGCCTTGCCCTGTTTGATTCATCCAGCTCTTTAAAGACTCCACCTGTCACATATATAGTGAATGTGAAATGCAGACTCTGCATGTGTCATTCATATTGTAATAGTCAGGAATCTTTGGCATTTGAGGCACTGTGTTATCCTGAAGAGATGTTTAGGAGTTATGTTTGTCAGGTGAGAGCTGACAGGTTTTGTGGAGTTGGTGTGGTGTTGTAGCCAGAGTTTTTTGTATGAAACAGTCCTGCACTCTTTGTCGTCACTGAATGGGTGGCGTTTGTGTACTGCTCCTGAAATGAGGCGATGTTTTTTTATTTTCTGGATTTTTCTTATGGATGATTTCTGGTGTCATTGGTGTTCTTGGTATGGATGTTTGTTTTTTTTCACCTCTTTAGCTTTGAGAAGAGGCTAACATTGTTTAGTTCTTTACCAACTGTGACATGTTGGGACAACTGTTTCCAAGGTTTAGATTCACATTACAGTGTTAATGTCACGTTACCACTTTGTTCCTTTTTGTCTGGTTTTAGAAATAATGTGTTGTAGAGTGATATAATTCCAGGTAAAAATGCTACAGCAAAGTAAGTCTTTTAACAATGACTATCCCAAATACATATCATTTGTAAGCTGTGTAGTTATGATATTTTCCAATTTGAATTCTCACAGAGATATACTGTTCAGTACAGCTGGGTACAAATGAGTATTTCTGACTCCTATATTGTCAGCAGCATGTTAGTTTCACCTTATGTTATTTAGCATTAAAACTGTCTCCTACTGACCTCTGGTGGAGGGGTTCATTTCAGTCCAAATAAATACTCATGCACGATCACTACACACTTCTTGAACTGTGAAAAATGTCTTGCTTAAATCTCTAATTTTAGGAACAATTATTCTTTTTGAAAGACACTCACAATTTATTATTTGTTAAAAATAATGCTAAAACATATCTTAAGGTTGGTCATCGATCATATCACATGGGGTCTAGCAGGTGGAGTGAAAATTCTATTTTAAAAAAATTCAGGAGAAGTTTAAGGATTTCTCATCATCAAAATATATCTTGATAAAGATCATATGATGTCATCAAAAGCTCAGAAACAACTACTACAGGAAACTGAAAGGTCTAAAGATATGCAGTTTACATCAATGAAAAATACAATGAGAGAGAGGGACAGGCAGCTCTAAAATAGATAACGCTGGAGTCTCAGTGTAGTAACTGTCAGTGCTTGCAGTATTTTATTCAAACCTCTGATGAGAGTGAGGATGTTGGGCCATGACCCCATCACTTCCTCATGGGGAAACATGCCCTCCAAACGCAGAGAGCAAGAACAAAACTGAATACATTTGAGCACTGACGCCATTTTATTCAGCGTGTGAAACAAGGCAAAGAACAGACATTTCACAAGAACCATTCTTCTGTCTTTAGAGATCCATGAGTCGCCTGATGGAGCCGACCCTGGAGTTGTTTCCCCTCCAATCACTGAAACTATTGTACTGACCGGGCGTCAGGTAGTAGTGACGTCCCCTGTAGTTGGGCTGCTCGTATAGGAGCCAATGGCCATCCATCACATTGCAGGAGTTGAAGTTGAAGAGACGGAAACGTTCCATAAGGTTGGGGCAGTCATCCGTCAGCTCCATCATCTCACCTCCCATGTCGAAATGCTCATACAGCCTCAACCTGAAGCTGCCACTATGCTGCAGAGGGCAGGAGGGTCAAAGGTCATATCTCATCAAAAATTGTCTTAGATGATGAAGCCATCCCTTTTTTCACATGTTGTTCATAATTATGAATTCAAATATCAGAGAGAATGAATCCTTATTAAATGCCCAGTGTGAAGGATTTAAGAGGATCTATGTGCAGGAATGGGATATAATGTTCATAATTATGGTATTTATTTGTATAGAATCAGCTGAAACTAAGAATTGTTTTGTCATCATTTCCTTAGAATGAGCCTTTTATAAAAACTCCTCTTCTACGCCATTTTGCACTACCATGTTTCAATCAATGTGCAACTTCACCACTAGATGCCATAAATACTACAAACTAGTCACTTAACGCATATATTTTTTTAAGCAATAGTTAGAAATTTTGGAAAATATGCTTATTTACTGTGTTTGGTTTAAAAGAATAATATTGCACATGTGTATTGTAAAGATAGAGCTGCCATGAGAAGCTAGTTAGCTTAGCTTAGCACAAAGAGTAGAAACAGGGAAGAACAGCTAGCCTGGCTCCATCAAAAGGTAATAAAATCTCTCTTCAAGCACCTTTAACATTTTCACTGCTTGCCTGCCAACTGGTCCCAATCCCAAAAAATGTGGCATACATTCCCTCGTAAAAAGCATAATTTTACTTTTTTTTTTACATTTGGGTTTGTTAACGAATTAAATACACAAGACATAACATGTTAATTAAGGATTGCTAAGTGATGATAAGCAAACCACCTGCTCATGGTAGTTTTGTTTTTACGGAACAAATATGATTCACTAAACTTCTAAATTGAATAAGTGTGTTTTCTGAGATATGAATCCTCTTTAAGGTAATTTCTTCAAATATGTGAATACAAATTGTACTAAACTAAACTGCACTTAAAGCCAACTCTCAGTATGTTCCATTTTGGGGGGAGACGGCTTAAATACTACGTAAACGAAGTGGTGAATCCCTTTTATTATCAAGGGCAAATGAGGAGAAGAAGCAAGAATTACGACTTGACCTTTGTCTGTCACAAAGCTTGAAGGCAACACACTACACAATTAAGAGATGACGTCAGTTGAATCATTTGAAAAAACCACAGGCAATCCAGTCACTCCAAATATAAATAAAGTTATCAAACAAGGAAGGAAATAACGAATAGCTTTTATTATAGTGGCTAAATCATTTGAAGGCCAGTCAGAGATTATTGGTATCTCCATTATAATAATAGCTTATTAATATTTCGATTTGTTTCTTTTTAAATTTTTGATATCTATCTTTCTATCTCATATTTGGAGTGCCTGAGGTCCTCTGGACTGGACTTTTTCCCACTTGAGCATCCAACACAATTTTTATCTACACTGTGTTACATAGATCAGGGGTTCCCAACCACTGGGCCATGGACTGGTACCAGGTCTTGGGTTGTTCACTGAAACCCCAATAGGAACTAAGGGGGCTGATGAAACTGCTATTCATGTACTGCATTGTGTTTTGTTTATTTTCAGAGAATACACAACGCATCAACAAGGCAAATAATTTTCACTTAACAATTAAATGTTTCAAGCAGATTTACTTGTCTCATTAGAACAGGCTCAGGGCTCACACTGATGGTGAGCTTTGTTTTGATTTTTATGTGTATTGTACAGTAGTTTGGACTGCATTATGATTTTACTATGCTTCATATATGTACACATGACACACACACACGCACACCCCACTCCAGAATAATTGTAGCTCATGTCTGGTTTGTGTTGCTTTTTCATTATTTATATCATGCTGACAAAGATATAAATGAGTATATTACCCTACAGAGGGCCTTACCATGGGGATCATGCGGCAGGACCTGACACAGTCATTCAGGCCAGTCATGCCTATGTAGTCAGAGTAGTCCCCCCTCTTCATGAAGTATTGGTTTCCCATGAAGCCGGGACGGTCGTAGATCATGAACATGCCACTCTCCACCCGGATGGAGCGGCAGCGATCAAACATGGAGTGCAGGTCGGCACAGTCACTCATGCACTCATAGTGACGGCCGCCAAAGTTTCTGTCCTCGTAGAAGATAATCTGATGGAGAGGCATAAATCAGCATGTCACATTCATCTTATTTCACGTGTTTAATCACCATGTTGTACATTCAGCCTGTGCTGCCTGTTCTTCATTTGTATGTAAAACTGGACACAAACCTTTCCCATGATGGCTGCTGTTTTTGGTCAAACGACTTCCAGTTTTTGACCACCAAAGGATAAACCCATCTTTATATACATTACCCTATGGGAGTAGATGCTGCCATGTGCGTTGTTATTCAAATGAAGCCTGGTGTCAGCACAAACTCTACAGGAGTCTTCCCACTCCTGTTTGTCATGTCCTCTGTTAGAGTTAACTGTCACTGCACAGCTTCTAGCAAGAGCCACAGTATGGACAGGCGCTGGAACAGTCAATGCTGAGCTCTTTTACCCATCTTCTGTTTGTTTTGAATGAGATTGATTCAGTGCATTCATACACTATGAAGAAACTGAACATATTTTGTAAACATAGGCAGGTAAGTATATGAATAAATAACCATGAACATTAGTTTCTAAATGTGTTCTATAATTTAGTCAGTAACAGATGAATGATATGTTAAGTTACCCCATTATCACTCTTTCCTCTCATTCTGTAGGAGTGGGACTAACAGACTAAAATACTACTACAGCTGTAACAGACAAAAATACTGTAAACTTCAACTTAAAACAACTTATGTGAGTGTCCCATGATATGAATCTGATAAACTACAAACTAAATACATTCGGAGATTCTGAAGATCTCAATCATAATCAGATTTCAAGATTTAAAAATGAATCAGTGGGGGAAACAGTGGCTTTGTCATATTAATACTGCTTTCTACAGAGATGGATTTTTTTTCTTTTTTGACCCCAAATGTTTACCAAGATATGCATTCAAAAGCACAGAGAAAATAGTTGAGAATAAATTCATTTATTTAGTTATTTAAAATAATATCATATTGATACACCAGGTCAATCCCTTTATCATGGCCGAATGAAACATCCCACTTCCTATTGTACCATAAGAAACATTACTGTATCAACATTACCAGTTTCCAAGAATACATGCCTTTTAGAGGAGGGAGTTAAAGAATTTATGAAGATGAAACTGAAATGCAAATAAAATCAACAGAACTGAGTGAGATTCCTGATTAAAAATCTGTGATTCTGCGGAAGGACCCAGTGGTGGCGCAGGTGGCCCCCCAGTCGCTGAACTTGCGGTATTCTCCGGGCCTCATGAAGTACTGGCGACCACGGTAGTTGGAGTGCTCGTAGAGGGTCCAGTAGCCCTCCATGACGTTGCAGGAGTAGATGTCACGGCTGCGGAAATGATCCTGCACTGAGTCGCAGTCATCGCTGAACTCCATCATCTGACCCTGGAAGTTGGGGCGCTCGTAGATGCGTATGCGGTAGGGGCCCTCGCTGGTCTGCAGAGAGATGGGGAAATACAAAATTAGAACAAGAAGTGCAAGGAGCTCCTCCACTCCATTTGTGACAGGTGTTTCTATAATGAAGATGCTCATATCATATGAGATTATCCTCTGTTCTTTTGCCCACGATGTAAATTTAAATTTGGAATTTCAAGCTTGCTGGACGCCCTAACCATCATCTTTAATAGCTTTATTATCTTAAACAAGTAAAAAACAATTCAACAGTTCTTATATTCACTTAAATCCATCGAGTTCAGTATCTTTTGGCTGTTTACTTTTGTAGGATAAGTGTAAAAGAAACCTTTTCAAATATGATAGTCATATGTTCATTATTATTTGCCTTAAGCACACAAAAATACAAAAAAGGGCAACAACATAAAAATATGGAACAAGTTGCTTCTCATGCAATTGCATTGGTAAAGTCTTATAGAACATATCTTTGACATCATCATATAACTTTGACATTGTAACTGTCTAAAGAGCTTGTACAAAACATGGTCTGCAAGGCCACACCCCGGTACAAAGCAAAGAATGTAATCAAATATTTACTCACATAAGAGAAAGTACGACAGGAGCGGATGGTGTCGTTGTAGCCCATCCAGCGCTGGTAGTCTGGGTACTCCCCTCTGGTCAGAACGTACTGGTAGCCGGTGTAGTTGGGCTTCTCATAGAGCACCCAGCAGCCACTCTCAACCTTGATGGAGTTGCAGCGGCTGAAGTGGGGATGCATGTCAGGGCAGTCGGTGTCGCACTCATAGGAGCGACCCTGGAAGTTTCTGTCCTCATAAAATGTGATCTGATGTAGAGAAGAAGGCAGGCAGAGAAGAATCAGAGCTCAGTTAGAGCTTCCCGTACATGAGATTCTTCAACATAATGCCAGCAAAAGAAGTCAGAGATTGTTTTAACTGTTGATGAGTCACTACAAGTCTAAGCCCACTTCATGTGGCAGCCTTTTCCTCAGAAATAAACAGGAAAAAAACTACACAATAACTTGTTAATGCTGCTGCCTTTTCCAAAGATCTGAATGTTTTTGAGGACATTTTAACCACAAGAATGTCCTGCACTGCACTTTTAGAGTGAAAACTCTTACCCATACTTGCTACCAGGTTTAAGAAGACCATTCTTGACATAAAACACAATGACGCCATCTTACCTTACTACTCATCCTGCAAAGAGTGCTGGAGCCAGTTACCTACGAAAAAACTGGAGGTCTCACAAGGCCGGATGAGGGCCACGCTATATAAACCTCAATCAAAGAGTTAGCAGATCCTACTTTAGCTGTTTTTTCAATGAGCAGGGATTTAACACTCTGGCATCGCTGCCAAGAGTCTTGATCCTGGGCATAGAGCGAAAATCCCTGAATCATCAATGCAAAAGTCCTACCAGGCAAATTACTGACCCACTGTGCCCTCTTTATTGATATGGACATCAGAGAGTTGTTTGATCCACTAATCCATCATCAAGTGGATTAATCTTTTCATGCAGAATGTCAGAGGTCATCAAAAATCAACACGGCCTTTAACCATCTGTAGAATCTGAAACAGTGGAAATGAACAAATCCTGACCAAATAATACTTGTGTTGTCAGTGATGCATCATTGTCATTAATGATCTAGACTGGGCTGCACCAGCCTATCAATAAAATCATTCAAATGTTTGGAACGAGACAACTTCCTAAGTTTTAACTAACAACTAGTTGGTTCACGCTATTCAAAGAAATGTGTTGGCTCCTAAATACTTCAGTCATGTGTAAATCGGTTGCTAGGAAACTGTTAACTGTATCTGTCAAATGAGGAGCAGTCAACTTTGTAAACAGGAATCACTGCATCACATGCTTGTATAGAGGTTCAAAAGATATGTCTTTTGTAATTGTAAGTTTTTGTTTTATTTATGTCTGAATACACGTTACGTTTTAGAGTCAGTCAGTAGAGTTCATATAGGTAAGAATAAGAGGGAAATAGGTCATTAAGATAATCTGACAAATTGGCAAAACATTTGAATAATTTGAGGCATGGTTTTATATTCTTTTTAAATGCATTTTAAATCTTGTACGATGTAAAATATTTAGCCGACTAGATAACACTGATCAAATAAAGAGCTAAATTATGTATTGCAATGCAAGCGATGCACAATCATTTGATTGGCAGATCAGAGGTGGTGCAGAAATTGTTGTCGTTGTCCAGAAATATGAATAAAAGATTCTTACATAGTGAAAATATGCAAAGCAACAGAATAAATCTTCAATACTACACCTAAGATTTGTATCTAAAAGAATGTTTTGATTAATAAGTTCATTTTAATTACATATTGTGTTCCCAGTCACTGGAACAGATCACAATTACACTTGTAGTGGAATTTAACAACATGTACTAAGTCACATTTAACTAGTAACTCCCCAATGCTGACAGTTATTAAAGAGTAAGGTTATAACACAGTTCTCAAGCGTCAAGTCAATTATGTTACCCATACTGTGTATTAGGATAGATATAGATATTGATATAGATATACAGTATATGCAAAATACTGTAGAGATATCATAAGGACAAAACTAAACTACAGGAAGCTTGACTGGAGTGTGCCCTCAGTCCT
>CAEMYA010000076.1:997677-1011628 GCA_903131615.1 Diplodus sargus | reverse complement strand
GTAACCCATACTGTGTATTAGGATAGATATAGATATAGATATAGATATAGATATAGATATACAGTATATGCAAAATACTGTAGAGATATCATAAGGACAAAACTAAACTACAGGAAGCTTGACTGGAGTGTGCCGTCAGTCCTGCACCGACTCTTGTGAACCCTCGTAGTGCTCAGTTCTTCCCTCATGGCCATCATTGCTGTCCTGAGAGGAGAGAAAAAGATCATATCTGTTCAGATCCACAAGGTGGCAGTAGAGGCCTTTCATGAAGGTTTTAAAACCAGTTGTAAGACTGTCCTCATCTTTAAACCTGAGACATGGTAAAGTATTTTTTTTTCTAGTTCTGGTGTCCCATCACTTTGGGATTTCTGTTCTTCTGAAATATTCTGGATTTAAATAATGAAGACAAATCCTGTAGAGGTTCCAATGCTGTGGCTACTCACACTCAGGAAGGAGTGAGACGAGGAGGACGATGATGGCGACTGCACAGAGACTCGTCCAGGCGGGGCACGAGCCTTCACCCTCTCAGACAGCCATCTTTTCAACTTTAGACCTGTTGGTTATTTTTAAGGATTTTAAATTGATTAAAACTTCTCTCGATCAACAATTTACTCAAATACATACACATTTCATAGTAGGGCTGGGTCATATGACCTTAAATTAACATGACATTTTAGGCTATCTCACAATACAAGGTATATAAATACTATATTATCCATCCATTCATCCATCCATCCATCCATCCATCCACCTTCTTCCACTTATCTGGAATGTTTTAACATATACTGTATTATTTGTCAATGTTGCAACAATACTGAAGAGCTGACTATTCGTACTTTAACAAAATATTACCACGTGTTACAGCAAGTAGAACAATCTGGTGCGTTCAGAAAATTACATCATTTTACAGTAATGCAGCCTTTAAGACCAGTGAAAGACAACACTCAGGACATTTCACAATATCCAAAATTGAAGATAATATTCAGATGATGAATATTATAACCATATAATATCGATACATTGCACAGCCCAAATTCAGATACAACGACTTTACCTCTTTCCATTTTATGCCACTTTATGCAGGTGCATCTCAAAAAAATTTGAATATAATGGAAATGTTCATTTTTTTTCCAAAATTGAATTCAAAAAGTAGATTCATTACGCATTAAGTGAGTTTTATTTCAGTCTATCAAAATATTAAAGGAGGAAAGGATTAATAACACAGGATTGTCGAACAAGTATGTTAATTTATGCACTCAATACTTGATCAGGGCTCCTTTTGCACGAATCACTGCATCAGTGAAGCGTGACATGGTGGCAGTCAGCCTGTAACACTGCTGAGGTGTTATGGAAGCCACTTGGCCAGCAAACTGGTTTGTATGGTATGACTTTGTTTTGCTTGGCCAGCCAACTCGCCTGACCTGAACCCCACAGAGAATCTATGGGGTATTGTCAAGAGGAAGATGAGTTACACCAGACCCAACATTACCAAGCTGAAGGCCACTATCAAAGAAACATTGGCTTCCATAACACCTCAGCAGTGCTGAAGGATGAACGCCTCCATGCCACGCTGTATTGAGGCAGTCATTCGTCAGTCTTTAACAGAGGTATGCAAACTGAGAACGAGTAGGCACTGATTGACTATTAAGGGTCACAGGTCAAAAAATGTGGCAACCACTGTGTTAGATAATACCAGATAACTGTCTTTAATATCTATACACACTTACTGTGCTTTTTGGAGTGGTACACAGCCCTGTAAGAGCCAAGCATGGCAAACGGATGGTAGGAGAGAGTGAAGGGATAGACGATTGTGCCCTGGGGTTAAAAACAATATAATTATTGTATTAAGTGTACAATGAGGACCATGAAACCATTGGATATTTTTTGACCAGAAGTCTTGATACAGTATCTACTATTTTCACACCAAAACAAGATCTTTCCCTAACCAGGTGGTTTTTGTTACTAATGGCTTGAACACACTCCACAACTTTGAAAGTCGGCAGATTTTCACGCCACGTGAGGGGTCACACACCACACCATATCGTGGTTCAGTAGGATTCACAATTACATATACTGAAACACTTGCATTCAAATAGAAATATAGGTTAAATAATCTATGGGCCATTATTGCACCCACTCCAAACCCCAGCAAGCTGTCTCCCAGCTCCACGATCGGGTCTTTGAAAAGTTCACACTGCCGTGCACAATAGTGCTGGGAGTAGAACTCCTTGGGTGTCCTTGGGGCAAGATACTGTATCCCAAACTGCTCCTGATGTGGTGGTCGGCACCTTGCATGGCAGCACAAAAGTGTCTGCTAAATGCCCTGAATATAAATGATCTGGGGCTTTTTGTGGGCCAGCTCCTAAGACCATCGGCGAGTGTGACCTTACAAACAAACATTTGAACTTGCAACATAGATACATTTTACTTTCAACATACCCACTGTTTGCAGAAATGTATACTGTGAACATCTTGGTGACTGGGTTGGACACAAACTGTATATTTTTCTTCTAAATAGAAGTGTGAAATATCAGCCGGACACCGGATACTGGTACCTTAGATTGTTGGTTGGGGTATGAAGCCACTGGTTTACACCTGTACAGTGCCAGGATTTCCTCCACAGGGAGGCTATTCTAAAACAGGAAAATTGGGCAAAGGTTAGTAATTAGCAAATCAGAAAACAACACTTCATAGTAGTTTTGCCATTACATTAAAGACATGATGCTACTTGTGTGAGGGAGCAATTTAGAGATTTTAAGTGAGGAAGGAGAGTGAAGCACGACTCTGTAATTGGACAAGGATTTGTCATGTGCATGATTGAATTTGACTTGCCCCTCTCTGTTTGAGTGATAGTGATTGAGGACATATGGGTACTCAGTTATCCAAAAATATAAGTTCAGTCATCATCAACTCACCCCCGCGCTGATGGTGTCACCACGTTTCTTAATCCACAACATACATCGAAAAAACGTCTAAAAAATCTTGAAATGCCTCCATACAGCTCATGCGGCAAAAGCCCTGTGTTTCCCAATTGATTTTAAAATACATTATTGACACCCTTTTTAAAGCAGAAATCTCTACAAAACCTCACTCTACAAGGGGTTGAGCATAAATAACAATCATTTCAACCTCTCTGGAAGATCAAGATGTAATCAAAGATGCATGTATGTATAAGGACACTCACCATAATGATCCCAGCAAAGGACGACAGGATCATAGCCTCCCGTTCTAAGCGGTTAGGATACTGGGCACTTCCTGAGCTGCATGTTGCTCCACTGTGGGAAAGTGGAAAAAAAGTTTCATACAGTAGCTATCAGGAATCAGTGAACTGAACGTTTCAAGGCTAGTATCTCATTTCACTTATCACAGGTCATCTCTCTCAGGGCAGGCCTTTAACCTTTATGAGGTTCTTGGCAAGAACCTTGCTCTTTGGCTTTCCTTCACTAGCCACACATTCATTTTTGCCTTCACAAAATTAATTGGAAAGTACAGACAGAACTTTAAAGCAGAATGGCTCATTATCATAGTTTTTAGACCAAACAAAGGCATTGTGCTAAATGTGTCGTGATGTCTCTCATCACATTTCACACAATTCCAGAAAGGATATAATAAATTCCCTGAAAGTGTGAATAGTAAATATATGTCTATATTGTGGTGTCAAGAAGCCAGAAGGTGGACAGCGCTCACAAGTATAAGTGTACCATTAGAACTGTGTAGACAGGAGTTTAAGAGCTACTTACAAGTCTGCTGTTTGTTTCACAAGGAGATTACAGGTCCCAGTCTAGAGAGCTGCTCAGGGAAAATCCAGTGAAGACCAATTCACTGACCATTGTTCTTTATATTCCCAAAGCACAAATCCAAATTAAGCCGGATCAAGTACTCTTGCTTGAGGGAGTGCAAATGAACCACGCACACATATGTTTGTATTGCCCACAGAAGTGGGACAATTAATATCAATGATACTGGGCTTTAGTCTTGATGCTTAATTTTTTCTATATCTTAGAGTTGTTCCTCATGGTTTGTGTAGAATCTGTCTACATCTGAGTAAACTTCAGAATATTTCTATCATGGAAAACTCTTAGCAAATGCTGGCTTCAGAGAAACCCCCTGCACGTGGACATTTTTGTCAGGATTGTCAATAATCTGAGCTCCATGGAAAAGAGGACTTATACCCTCCATCTAAACAAAGGCATGGGTGAAAATGCTGGATGAAAATGGACACTGTTTCTGGAACAGTCAAGGATTTCTATCGAGGCAAGGGGCCAGGGGCGCCACCAGGGGGGGAAAGGTTAGGACGATTCCAAGAGCCCGGCACTGACAGGGGGCCCTTTGGGACATGGGCAACCTATACAAGGGCCCAACTAGATTTTTTTTCATGGGGCCCAAAATCCCTGGCGGCGCCCCTGCAAGGGGCCCCCAGGAGAAGAAGCTGCATCAGAATCAGAATCAGAATCAGAAATACTTTAATAATCCCAGGGGATCTAAACAGACCCTAATTTTCCACTAATAATCAGATAAAAATGCCTTGTGTAAGCACCGCAATTGGAAGGCACTGATCCTATCTGGCCCAATCTAAAATGAATTTTTAAGTATTTACCATAATTAGACAGAGGGGTGGACTTGATCTGTTCAATGGGAAAATATTAGCGTCTGTTAATCATGTAAATCTGATCATTTCTCTTTGGTGGGATAAATCTATTCTTTCTGTGCATGTAAGGGGCATCAACATGCAAGCAAAACAGAACATATTTTGTTGGATATCTTCAAAGATTTAAGGATTGTTGAACACCTCAACTGTCAGAAGGCCTCGAAAAGAACTGATACGATGTGGTTCTATCTTGAAAATTGTATAAACTGGCTTTGAGGAGGTAAAGCAAATGAATGGAGTTTCTTAATAAAGTTGATAATATGTGTCATATTAGCATCCTGAAAACACCAACATTTGACACATATTTCAATAATTCAAGACTTTATGTAGAATTTAAAATGTACAACAGATAGTGAGTGCTACTTTGATATTATCAATTAAAATTTATTGGTCATTGTGCAAGGTGTTTCTGTTAAACCAGACCTTAGACTAGACACCAAAGATGACAAAAGCTGCTGAAGATGGCAATGTTACAAAAGCGTGTAACAACCGCAAAATAGTCGATTGAATCTCCATGAAATGTTCTTTTTATTCATATTGGATCAAGTGTCTGTATGCCTTCCCTGGTATATGAATGCTTATGTTTATCCCCTTCAAATTAGGTGTCACTGATTGCTGTTTTATTGGATTGTGGTTGTTTTCATGAGGCAGTCTTGTTAGAAAAATCAGGACATTTTATCACCTCAACCTTAATGGAGGGTGGTTCTCGTCCCAGAATAGACTCCATTAACTTTTGGTGATGATACGGATAAAGAGAGAGATCTACACATTTTTCCTCACTTTCTTTATTGTTGTGAGATGGGAGGGGGTTCGACATTTTCCTCAATTTCTCAGGGAATAACAAGGCTTTGATGGGAAAAATTAAGCAGATTAAGGTGGCAGGTATCTACGATTGAGCACAATCAAATGCAGATCCTAGACCTGGTGAGCTTTTTGTTAATTTTAAAAAATATCACTCTCAGCAGCTTGAAAAATACAGTTACGCAGTTATGAGAAATTTAGAGTGATACAGGGCTATCAAATTTAGTATTGGATTAGACTTGACTGAATTAAAGGGGACTGTTGGCTGAGGTGTCCACATTACTTTTATTTGATTATTGGTCAAGTTATTACACTAGTTTTATTATATTTTCCAACCAAGATGATGCATATCTTATTATATTTAAGTGTGTTATTACCTTTTGAGATGTCAAGGAAAATATTAGTATCAAATCCTTCTCAGTGTCTGTATTAAGCATATTTATTGTGCGCTTTAACCTTTTTCACCTTGTTTTTTTATTTCCACTGGTTTGTCACACCGTATAACAAATTCTGCTTGTTCCAGCAAAAGTACGAAAATAATAACACAAGCTACAAATTCAGTCTTTAGTCTCCAAAAACACAAGCAGCTTACATGATGTCTCTGTCAAGTACATCCCGTCCCTCTTCTTTGTCCAACCACCAAAGGGCAACGCTAATGGCAAGGTCATAATGAGCCTGCACACAAACAAAACATTACATACCAAAACCACTCTGACACACTTGCTGCAACAAGCTGATAACTCTTTTACAATATGTTACATGTACAGCCCTGCCCCTTAAGTGTGTGTCTTCTAACGATCAATAACATGCAGTCACACTGACCAGCTCTGCTTCAGATCGATTCTAATGTTTTTACCAAGTCATCCAGCATTGTGGAGGTCCCTTTCCCCTTTGGATCAAAAGAATTCTCCCTGAGTTTCTGCCCAATGTAATCACCACTGTTCAGATTAGAATAAAGAAAATCAGCAGCCATTTCACAACATACTTTAAAATGTGCTTTTAAAAGAACCTCTGGGCTGTTAGCATCCACTCACATAAGGGCCTGAACATCTCTTTTCAGCTGCCTTGCCTCCATTTTCTGAATGAATTCCTTTCATGGACGACTCCTGCAAAAACAGGAAACCATTGCAATATTTTTTCATGTGTTAGCTCAATACCATGATGGTGACTAGAAGTGGAATAAGGTGTGGATTTACTGCTCAGGATGCAGAGCGGCACTTGAATCTGACACTGTCAGGCCCACACGGAGGGCTACCAACAAAAGCAATAAGATGGCAGTACAGTAATTCCTGACCACCTTAAAAATACACTGTAACTAACAGTAAAACAGCTGAGTTTAACAAATGAAGTGAATCCATTACGACTGTGCAATAACATTTTAATGGGCAAACAAAAAACAATCAATGGAAAATCTCAAGCAAATTTAACAAGAAAACATCTGTACTCACCACACAAATCTATCTGACTGTTAAATGTTGAAGAGCAAAAACAGCTTACAGACCTTCAGTTTACATGATGATACAAAAACATGCTAGGCTGCAGTCATGCTACACTGAATCTGGTTACCTTTCACAGCTATGCAGAATAGTGTTCTCAGGTGAACAGCCTGGACTGAATAATTTATGACCGTCCTCCTCTCAATCTCTAAGACCAGTACCAACCACACGTTACTGGGAAATAAGTGGAACTACAGATGTCGGACCATTCAGATTGGTTTCAATGTGAGCAGTTTGAAAAAAAAATGCACATGCTGCAGGGGTAGTTCATTTCCTCTAGTTTACACAATGTGCTTCTCAACAAACATGTTTGACATTTCACTGTGAAGCCATAAAAAATTAGAAATCACATTAAGCGCACATTAAAAAGTGCAGATGAAGAAAAAAATAATAATAATCAGTCCACCAAAATGGATCTTGCCAACTCAGGGTTGGTTACATTCTTCTGCCGCTTCTTCTTGTTGTCCTTAAAAACCGGAGAGCGCAGAAACGAGCTGTCTGTGAATTTATCCCCACGTCTCATTTTGCTGTTGCAAAAGAAAAAAATACAATTTAGTTACCCACTGCTGTTTTTAACTGATATAGGATTGTGTCCAAAGATAAAAAGGAATTCTAGTATTTTTAAACATGTAAATATAAGGCCCACTTTTAGGAATACTGGGATCCTCCTTTAAAAAAGGTCCAGTGTGTAACATTTAGGAGGATGTAGAGAGCAAAGAAGCATTTTATTTTCATAGTTGTGTCTTCATAAGGGTATAAAAACCTGAAACTAAAATCCATTGCATCATCTTCAAATTAGGCTTTTGTATCTATATAGTGAGTTAGTCCTCTTTGATGAGTCCACCATGCTGCACCAGCATGTTTCTACAGTAGCCCATCAGCAAATACTGACTCCAGAGATGGACTTTTGCGTCTTAAATGACCAATATGAGTAGGCGAAGGGGCTGGTGCTCAATAGGTTGCAAACTGCAATCTCACCACTAGATGACACTAAATCCTACACACTGGACCAATAATAGACAAGATGTCCTCACCTCCTGAGGGTTGGCTCCTTATAACTGACCACACCTTTTCGTCTCCTGGTTCTTCCTCCGTTTTCATTGTCTGGGGTTGCAATGATGTTGGTCAGTGATGTTAAGACCCCTGCTGTAACACACATTCAATTAGAATTAAGTCTCTTTTAAAGCCTTATTTTATCATATAATCTCACTTAAGAAAGTAAGGCCTAATTCAGCGCAAGTCAGACTTGGCTTCCAGCTCCAAGCTCAAAAGTAGCAACCCTAACATTTTCATCTCTATCTGAAACAACTTGGCAGCACAATGCTGTTTAAAGCATCCTAACATAATAGGGCAGCCCTCTGAATGTTTGCGCACGTGTCTTTGACCTGTATGAAAGCACCTGTTATACACTGACACCGAAATAATCATGTCAACCAGCGCTAAAAAAAACATGAAAAGCTTCCATTATAAGCAGTGTTTCCGACAAAATGACTGACCCACGCCACCAACTCAACGCATGTTAGGTATCTGACTAACTTTGAATGAGACAAAAAAAAGCACTGGCTCTCCTCACCCAGTTCTACCTCTCTCCCTATATGTGTCTGCCCTGTTGATTTTCCTTGTCTGCAGTCTGTTATATAAAGTCGGCCTAAAAAAAAAAAACACAACTCCAGTCTGAAGGAAGTTTATCGTTAATCATGAAGCCTATTGAAACCAACGTCGTACTGAATGACGATGCAACAACAAGGAGCACTTAAAGCTCGTACAAAACTACTACATGCATATACTAAATAAAGACGTTGCATCACAATCAGTGCATTAACAGGAGGGATGTAATACCACAGAACATGTCTGTCTCTCTCGGTTTCTCTGCATAGAATGTGTGAATGGACAAGCAGGATAGAGCAAGGACAGATTGTCAAACGTATTGTGGACCGTTTAGTTCTCTCGATAAAAAAATTGTTTATCATGGTGTAAATCCAATTATCCTAGACTAAAAACGGCATAGCCATCTGTGCTAAAATAAAAAATACATTTAAAAAAGAATTGAGAATTGTGGCTACCCGGAAATGTTATACATTTGGATTATACACATTCCATTTTAAGTTTCACCGCTGGGTTGCTCCGTTTTCCCCAGCAACCCCTGCACCACCACAGCCTGAACACACCACCCACACCCAAATGAATAGGACGACTGGTGTTTTTGCCCAAAAGCTTATGTGCTTAAGCTATCTTGCTGGACAATGGCAAAGTCACTGCAGGCTAACAACACTCAAGGGAAAAACTTAAATTATTGTGAAACTGCTGCAAGAGTTTGTATGTGTACGAAGGCAGTCACTTCTGGATACTACACCTGGAGAAGCTTCAGATGTGACAGCTGAAGAATCCTCAATTACTGTCGTCCTGCACGAGGTGTCCCTCCTGGGAGTAGCGAGAAATGAGCCATTCTCAGTGTCGGCAGTGCTGACATCTATGGCCTGCCATGGTGGAATCTCATCCGCTAGCAGGTCTCCCACATTCTGATGATGTGCATCATCACTACTGTCCATCATGTGACTGTAGCCATGTGACACTTCAGATGTCCTCGTGTGGTTTAACGAGACTTTGTCTCGAGTTTTCCGCCTATAGACAACAAACGTCTCCCTTGGATTTCTGGTTTCTACAGATGTATGCAGTTTGGATGCATTTCTACACCACTTTGGATCCCACTCAATCTTGGACTCTGTGTTGTTAGTTTGTGAATCAGATAAATGTTCAAAGATGTCATCCTTTTCACTGATGTCAGAATGTGACTCAACAACTTCCAAATCATCGAATAGTGCATTATTTCCATCAGGTACATCAATGTGATCCCCAAGGTTACACGCTTCATCTTCAGATCTAAATCCTTTTTTGCTACGGCTACTTTCTTTCTTTGTCCTGTCTTTCAAATGATCAACACACTCCTCCCTCTGCATGAGTTTCTTCTTACTGGATCGAATCTTTTCCTCTCTCCTGGCTTTTTTGGGCTTCTGAAACTCTGGTCCTGAAGTGCAGCCTTGGTCCAGCAGTTCATCATCATTATCTATGCTACCCAAATCACCTTGAGGGGTTCCTAAATCCTGAGTGGCCAGCCAAGAACGCTTAGCAGAGCTTTGTGTTTTATTGACAAAGAGTCCATTACTGTGCCCCTGACAATTGGATTCTGAATGTTGCTGAATGACACAGTCCATTACTGTTGACAGTTCTTCTGCCTCACAGTTGGAGGGTCCCGGAGAAGGCACTGAGTTGTGCTCAACGGCACCCACTTCTGGTGACGCACTGTTTGATGAGGTGCAATTGCTGGGCACTGAGATATCAAAAGTCTTCCGGCATTTTGATTTCAGACTTCCCCCAGAAATTGCTGCAGTCTTCATTTTGCTCAGTAGATTTGTATCCACATCTTCTTCCTCCACTTCATTGCAGACCTGTTCCAATTGGGACTGATTGCTCTCACTTTCATGCAGTGGTAAAGGCAAAAAGTCAAATGTTTTCCTGGTAACTGAGGACATCCTCCTTCCTCTAGTCCTGGACCTCCTGCAGGTGATTTTGGACCTTGCTTCTTCTGCCGTGTCTTTTTCTGGTAGTAATTTTACACTTTCTCTGGCATTTGAGAAATTATTTTGAGGATCCTTGAAATAATCGTCCATTTCTGATGAGACAATGTCACAGGAATCTGTTTTTGACGTGGTCAGATTACAGGATTTGAATTTGTTCTTTTTCCTTTTCTGATGATTGCCTGCTTCAGACTTCAATTTGGGAATGCGAGAGATAATCACACTCCTACACTGTGTTTTAGGTGACTGAAGCTCAATAATCTCCTGGTCTCTAATATCCTCTAATGCATGGTCATCTGTCTGCCACAAAGTGCCAGTGGGAGCAATCTGAACGTCACTCAACCTGGGATCTACGGGGCTCACTTGTGGATTTTCAGCCTCACTTGACCCACGTGCTTGGTCATCATTCTTCTTACCTTTTCGCTTGACAGAGTGGCCTGTTTTTTTGGCCTTGGTTTCCACAGTGACTATTTCAGCAGCATTTGGTAGAGTCATCTCCATTGTTGTATTCAGAAGTAAAGTCTTCTCTCGTTTGTTACCACATTCTGGTTCAGTTTCTAAAGCTGAGCTACATGGAGGGTGAGCATCATTAGAAAGAGATGGCCCGGGGTTCTCACATGTGCTTTCAACTGAGAGGGTCTGATTGTTCTGGACTGGCTTCATATCAAACCCAGGGAATATCATTGACAGCCTCTCTACTTCATCCCTAAGGCTGCTGGACGGACGGGATGTTCCTGACTGGAGAGATTGTATACAATGACTTAAACGCTTTGCTTCAGCATCTCTGTTTCCTGTGGAAGAAAAACAAAACAAAACCAATTATTATTTCCAGGGAACTGTACATCAGTATTTCAGGGCAGTTAACAGCAAATAATGATGATAAACAACACCACTTCTAAAGCTCTCTACCTTTGCAAGTATCAGTGGAGTTTCTGGGTGTATTCTGGGTATTGGTGACATTTGCAGAGATGTTAACTTTGGGCAAGTCTGCTGTTACTTTTTGGAGGGGGAACAACAAAGCCCCTGAAATGTCTGGCTGAGGAGGTAGCTCATCTGGAAGCCTAACAATGGGAGGGGATAGGAAATGGGGAAAGACAGAGAGAAGTAGAAGATGTCATTCACAGCTGCCTAAACAAAATAATCATTCTCAGTTCAAGATCAATCTGAATACAGTGTTTGCTCACCTTCCTGCTACAATATTTTCTTTGTTGATGTCACCAGATACGGTCTTGTCTACCTCGCACAGTTTTGGAAGATCCTGTGGGGGATAAAAATAGTTGCAATCACAAATAATGTCTGTATAATTTGATTTTGCTATGCATTATCAAATGCCACCATTCACTCTATCTGTGAATTTGGTTAGTTATTAGTCTGAAACATAAATATTGGTTTCTTATAGAGCATTATTTTCTCAGGACAAGGAAACCATTCTCAAAATGACTTTCATGTCTGTGCTTGACTGCAAAGATCCTGATCTCACATACTGATCATTCTAATCGAAAAACAACATAATGCAGTTTACAATTTTGCTCCATTTCATTTAGGTGATAAATATTGTACTCATCAATGTATAACATGAAAAAGCGGGCCGGTCATTGCTAGCAAGAAGCAGAGTTGACAAACCAGCCTTTTTGTGTTATGAAAAGGTCTCCTGCTGAAGCCGCCTCAGTACATCACTTTTCTCTACTTTAAAACAACTACAGACTGATGGCATACCCAGGATATGTTGTAGTTATGTGACTTCACTAATTCAACAATCACGCAATCACAAAAAGGTGGTTATCAATGCGATACGTCAACCCAGGTTTTCCACATCTAGCCCTCAGCGTGTCACACAAAATGGAAGCTGTTTGCAGCATCTGACCGATTACAAACATGGACAAGTCTACCTGAAGCAGGGCAGAATAGTTTGTTAAGGAAGAGCAAACTCTTAGACAAATAGAAGACAAAGTTAAACACATATTCCAGGCTAAAAACAACTGCTCTGGAGCAGGTTAGTTATGTAGCCTGGTCAGAAGTAAACTAGTGATCAACAACGAAAACCAAGAGTTAACCTCCCCTTTGTGAGGTTCACACACTCACTTGGCGTGATTGTGTTTGTTTGGGTCGGTGATCCAGATGACAGAAGCACATCCTGGGTATGGTTCACAGACCTGGACTTGTGACTCTCATTAGTAAATAATGTACACAGGAAGACTAGTTTCAAGCAACTGCATCAAACAAATGGAATGAATTACAAAGGACTGAATGAATCCCACTGAATGAATCTGAACTTTTAATTTTGGACCTTTTCATAAGGGTGCCTGTGATTGTTCTTAAACGGCTGTTTATTGTGTCTGTAATCATTTCATATGCTGTTCTGATTTTTCAAGATATTGCAACAACGTTAAACCTGTTAAAATAAAACGCCTGATACACTTTCACAGGCTGAGACATCGCAGGGATGGGATCATCTTTCTATTTAATACTTTTTGTCAAAATTCTTAACAAGTTGTGGTTCATAGTTCTAATTTCTCATTGAGAAAAACATACAGAATTCTCAATATTTCAGCAAATGTGGTAAAATATCTATAATCTGTAGATTGTCATACTAAAGAGAAGTTGTAAAAAACAATAGGTGAAAGATACTTACACTATCAGAGAATAGGTCAACCACCATGTCCAAGTGCTGCACAGTGTTGCTATGAAGGTTTTGTAAGATGAGGAGCTGGGCGAGAAAAAAGATTAACTATAGTCAATGCATCATGAAATCAAACAGAAAATGTACATCCAATACATGTGTGATCAGGTTGCCTTCTGCCAAACAGGCCTCGATATTAACTTCTGTAAGTCTAAATTAATGGAGGCAAACAAAAAACTAACCAGTTTCCTGTGCTTGTATTTCTTGGTGGCCAGTTCGAAGCATAGAGCCTCTACTTGTTTCTGAAGGTAGACGATCTCCTTCTCCAGCTGCGAGCTCCTCTCCTTCTGGGCTTGCAAAGCGAGAGCCAAGGCCTTGTTGTTGGTCTTCAAAGAGACCTTGAAGAAGGAGGTGTCTGGTACGGACAGAGGCATCACAGTGTTAAGTTCAGTGGGAGAATGATTTAACATTTTCTCTTTCATCCGAAAATGTCTGAGAACAACGAAACGTATGGTATGATGCAGTTGTACAGAGTAAGGCACAAAGAACTGTTTTGTAAATGTGATCAATGAATGAATGAATGACAGACTCACTAAGAATCTTATTTTTGATCTTTGATGCTGCAGCTGTGGTCTGCTTGGAAGCCTTTGCAGGTTTCATGATCCTCACAGGCAACATGGTCAGGTGGGCACCAAGGACTGCGTGAGAGACGAGATCGATAACCTGAAAGAAAATAAACGTGATAAGAGTTTGTTCAAAAATGACCTAACACACCCACGGCATATAACACAGTTGGCCAGTGTTGGTTTCG
>CAEMYA010000076.1:943478-985870 GCA_903131615.1 Diplodus sargus | reverse complement strand
GCCAGTTAGCCCTGGCTAGAGCCTGAATCTTTATGACCTTTATCATCAGAATCAGAATCAGAAAACCTTTAATGTCCCGCAGACGGGGAAATTTGTTTGTCACAGCAGTGACAGAATATTACAAAAACAGAAACATATTACAAGAACAGAAACGATAGCAAAAATAAGCAATAAAATTAAAAAGGGAAGAAATAGACATATATACATATTTACATGATAACATAACATTACATGGTATATCATAAAGCGGAGTTAACTGTGTGCCTGCAACCACCATGAAGTAGGACTCATTAAGTCAGATGTAAAAAAAGAGGAGTGAGCATCTATTTTAGGAAGAACAGTTTGAGTAAAGCATGACTTTTTGAGCACGAGGACTGGTCTAATCTTCCTCTTTGCATTACTTTTTCACTAATCGCTGATGGAGTGTCTTTTTAAATACTTAATTAACCATGCACACAACAGGCAAAATTATTAAGTGGATGTTCAAGGAAATCTTGGTTTGGAGGATTGTCCAACACTGCATGCTCTTGAGAACCCCAACTTGCTGCTGTTGTTTGGAATTGGTGTGCTCCTTGCTTATTTTCTCTACCTGCCTCAAAGAAAATCTGTTTCCTCTCTCTCTCTCCTGGCATAGAAAAACTCCTATTGGGATGAGAAAGAAGTGAGTCTTGCTGTTTGTTTTATTCATTTTTCACACCTGTCTAAGCTTTAACTGTCTGTAAGTAAAAGCCAATGCTTTCTAGCTCTATAAAAAAAGTCTTCTGCATGCTCAAATTCACAGATCATAAATTAGACTAGCTAGCATAGAAAAAGTGTTAAGATATCCACAGAAATAATCTAATCAAAGTGGTTTTGTGTGTGTGTGTGTGTGTGTGTGTGTGTGTGTGTGTGTGTGTGTGTGTGTGTGTGTGTGTGTGTGTGTGGGTGTGTGTGTGTGTGTGTGTGTGTGTGTGTGTGTGTGTTCACTAGTATGATTCACCAGGAACCTCAGAACACTTCCAGACTGACAACGCTACAAGAAGACGTAGGCAAATCTCCTGCTAGGAAGAGGTCAGTCACTGCTTTGGGTTTGCTTGTGCGGCACAGTTGAGTCATGCCAGCAGTGTGAACAGTCCCTGTTTGTCTCTTCCACAGGTCTGCCAGTGTGACCAACCTGTCACTGGACCGCTCTGTGTCCTCCATGGTGCCTTCCTACGACAGCTCAGTCAGCCCGCCAACCAACCGAGCCATGTCAGGCACCAAGAGCGGCACCAAGTTGGACCACAGTGAGGAGGAGAGGAAGATCCTACTGGTGACTGCTTTATTCTTTCCTATTTACTGTTTCTCACCACTGATAAAAGTTGGTTGATATGTTTAACATACCAAGGTATTATATGATGATGTAAAAACAATGTGAACTTTTATTGATGAATTAGAGAATTGTCACCAAAATATGCAAAATCTTAGGGAGATTTATATTGATTTTGAGCTTGTTTTGCACAGCTGTACTGTTTGGTCTGAGCCCTCTCATTGCAACAATGTGTATACTACCTGCTCAGCATCAAACATCAGACAGACAGAGTTAGAAACAAGCTAGTGACCATAGTGAGGCACCTTAGCAGCTGTGGAGTGGATAATTCCCTCAGATTTGGGTAGACACCAAAAACAGAGCTAAATATTGGACTGACATTAACCTAGTAAAAGAAACAACTCTGAATGAACGTTAATGTTTTTTTCTGAAACTGCTGGATGTTTACTGAATCAACTAACTACTACAAGCACTACCAGGAACATTTAACCGATTATGAAACAGTCACGATTTAATCTTAGTGCCTCTATATGACCCACGTAAGCAAACACAACCATCAGCAAGACAATTAGCTATTTCTTCTTTTGTTTCTTGATACTTTATTTATTTATTTATTTAGGAATGTAAGAACATAGAACAAATTAGGGCGAGGGCATCACAGTGTAATCATTATAAAAGTAAAGCAAATATGAACAAATAATAAACACAAGTACAGTGCATGATATATACAGATATATTCTGACATATGAGAATAAGTCTTTGGGTTTGTGGCAATCCCATTTTTCCCAGTATTCATCTCTTGTCCTTTTGAAGCCACAGCCTAAAGGTCATTTTCTGCTTTCTGCGATTAGAGTTTATAATGTTTACACAACTGGCTACTTCTGTGTAGTTTTTCTTAATGCCAGCCACTGGGTCAGATTCTCAAAATTCAAACTGCTGAGGAGTGCTGAGGACTGATTGAGGACTGATTGAGGAGTTGCCTTATTATTATGAAAGCATAGCATAACACGGGAATGTTGACAAGAGAACTTTAGGCTGAGCTCAAAATAATTACTATAATCAAGCTGCCTAATCTTTTAGCTGTAGGAGTACACATGATGAACCCAAGTGTATGAATGTGACATTTTTTGGAGCAAAGTTTACTTTAATCCTCTAACTCTTACTGTATATTACATGTACAATACCTCAGTGCTTTGCATTCTGCAAATTGATGTGTTTAAGTAAGAACAACAGTATTAAAAATGTGTTGAGTCTTTTTTTCGCTTGCTTCCAAACAGATGCAAATGTTAGCTAGGTTAGGAGCTTTATGACATGAGGTGTTGGTGCTCATACCACTTTTGTCCACAGGGGCTGCAGGAATTAGTTCCTTTTAACTACCTTAAAAGGTGATAATACTGGAGTGCCATGGAAATCAGTGATTTTAGATTGAATTCCCTTTGAGTATTTTGTGATCCCCACACTGATCCTTTGATACTCCCTCTTTGGTGTAATACAATCCTAACAGGGACAAAGATTTACTGATCATTACATACTGACATACCATACATCCTGCAGGACTCCTCCCAGCTGAAGGACTTGTGGAAGAAAATCTGCCACAACAGCACAGGGATGGAGTTCCAGGACCACAGATATTGGCTGAGGACCTACCCCAACTGCATTGTGGGAAAAGAGCTTGTCAACTGGCTGTTGAGGAATGGCACCATCTCCACCAGGTAGCACCTGAATGAACAAATGCTCCTTTCTATATTATGCTGATGTCTTCGAAGTAATACTTAAAGAACAGTTTCATGTTCATTATGCATTAGTACATTTGTTCCTGTGATAAAGAAGATCTTGTGTTTGGCTTCTTGTCCTCATCCTGATGTGTTAGCTCAGTGCAGAACAGATCCAGTTTTTTTGCAACGTCAAAGCGGCTCTTGACCTTGATGTTCCTGTGTTGCAGGGCCCAGGCTATCGCCATTGGTCAGGCATTAGTGGACGGTCGCTGGCTAGACTGTGTCACTCACCATGACCAGGTGTTCAGAGATGAGTATGCTCTCTACCGCCCCCTCCAGGTAACAGCCCCTTTCGGATGAGTAAACAATGCATGCACTGGAAAAGAGAGAAAGCAAGTCACTAAGGATGCACTTCAAATTGTTTTACATTGTTTACACACCACAAGCTGATATTGATTGAGTTAGCAGGTTCTTCTGATAACACTAGAGGACATATCGAGCAGCTTCAACAGATTATTTCGGGTAAAGTGAAATGTGCTGATGATGACGTCTCTCTGTCTGGTCTGTAGAGTACAGAGTTCTCAGAAACACCGTCACCAGACAGCGATAGTGTCAACTCCCTGGAGGGACATTCAGAGCCATCCTGGTTCAAGGACATCAAGTTTGATGACAGCGACACAGAACAGCTCGCAGATGAGGCAGAGTACACCGTTCCCAGTATGTATTGCATGTCTAATGTTTTAATTAAGTTTTTTGTTACCCCTGCCGCCATACCTTGTTGGCTTGGATCATTGCTCTTTGCACAAGCTGCCTCCATGTGGCTTTAGTTTTGTATCTATGAATACAAATCCCAGCTGCAGCGCCCTGATCTGTCTCTCTGTCCAGACTCTGCCGGGCACAGCAAGAGGACATCCGTCAGCAGTTTTCAGTCGGTAGTAGACAGTGACTCAGCTGCCTCGATCAACCTCAACATGGAGCAAAACAATGTGAATTTCCACATCAAGAAACAGTCCAAGTATCCACATGTACCTCCTACCGCTGAGCAGAAATGTAAATATTACCACACGCAATGGCCGATAGATATGTTAGTCGAGCTCTAAACAATTTTTTTTTCGCTCAGTTGGTGAAGTGATTCTGTGTGTTGGTTACCGTGCCTTTAAAGAGTATGACCCCACAGGGATTGTTGTCATTTTTGACAGAGATTGGAATTGTTTTAAAGGAAAACTACACTTAACTACAACTGGGTTTTACTTCTGTAGCTTCAACCATTGGTTCAATCAGTAATATTAACATGAATTGCTGAGACCGTTGAAGCAGGCAAAATATTTAAGAAATAGTTCCAACGAGGCAACAGTCAAAACAGTGTCAACATCATGTTAGTTGTATACAAACCAGGTTAGTCAGGTTTATTTAGAAGAGAAAAACAAAGGTGAACAATACAATTCTTATCCCAACTTTTTGTTATAAACATTAATTTAAGTCCACAGACAATTTTCCTCTTCAACTTTGTAATGCGATACTATATATTTTACTGAAAGAATTGCAGCCTGCAGTCTAAAGTTATCCAGACTGATATAAAAAATAGACATGCTGTTCTCTCTCTCTTTCTCCCTCTCTCTCCTCTTTTAGCTGAATTTCTTGTTTCTGAGGATGGAGGACAGAACATTGTCATAAGTGACGCCTTCATCAAGGGTAGGAACCCCGGACCATCCTTTAGGATTAAATCAGATAAAAGACTAAAATCCCTAACCTCCAGCTAAGCAAATCTGCTCTTCCTCATTTGACTTCGTTCCTATAGAGTCTCTGTTCAACCGTCGTGTGGAGGAGAAGGCTAAAGAGATGCTGTTTACTCCATTGGGTTGGCATCACAGCTCTCTGGACCAGCTCAGGGAGGAGAACGGAGAGAAGAAGGCCATGGAGAGGCTGCTGTGAGTGCTGTTTGTGTCCAGTGTAATTATGTAGAATAGAAGCAGTCCATTACAGCTGATGATCTTCTCAATTGAGAAGCTTAAAAACCATGTTTTCTTTACTTGATATATAATTAAAACAATTGACTAATTGTCAAAAGTTGTTAATGCAGTTTTTGTTGATGGTCTGATATGTTCTTTACTCATTTCAGCAATTATTTTCATTTAGGAGATGCCCATTTACTGATGTTAACGTAGAGAAGATGAAGCAAAAAGTGAAGCACTTTGAATAATGCAAGCTCTTTGTAGAGAAACAAACAAAACTTGAGAAATCTTTTTGTGAAATTTCTCTCTCTTCTTTCCTGTTCAGCTCAGCCAACCACAGCCACATGATGGCGCTGCTGCAGCAGCTGCTCTACAGTGAGTCTCTGTCTCTGTCCTGGCGGGATATCATCGTCCCTGTGGTTCGACAGGTGGTCCAGACAGTAAGGCCCGACGTCCGCAACTGCGATGATGACATGGACATCCGCCAGCTGGTCCACATCAAGAAGGTCAGACACCATCTCATAAATAAGTCAAACTCTGAATTATACACATTCATGTAACTGTGCACCGCAGTATAAGATGATCTGCTTAGACTGTCAGCTTCAGGTGGTTTTAGAAGTATAACTGAATGTTTGTGTTTCAGATTCCTGGAGGAAGAAAGTTTGACTCAACAGTGGTAAATGGTTTTGTCTGCACCAAGAGCATCGCCCACAAGAAGGTAGGGTTACGTTCTTCCACTGGCAAAGATCTAGCATTTTACGTTTCTTTCCGTGTCCTGTTCATTCAAAAGGGAATACTTAATTAAGCTGGACTTCACTTGATCATTTTATTGTATGAAAATGTATTTCAAATCCATATCAGCTTGAAAAATAAGGATGTGGATCCTGCTGTTCTTCATTTTGCTTAGAATTATTTTCACATTCTCTGTCTCTGTCTTGTGTTTGATATTCAGCTGAAAACCTGATTTTTTTCTGACCTTTAATCAGATGAACCCATACATCAAAAACCCCAAAATTCTGCTGCTGAAGTGCTCCATAGAATATCTGTACAGAGAGGAGACCAAGTTTACCTGCATCGACCCCATTGTGCTACAGGTCAGTAAGTCACACTGACTACAATTACCAATAGATTGTAGAGGAAACACATTTTGTATCCTGCTTTGCAGTTGTGCTTGCCCTCATGTTCTATGTCTAAAATAAGATTTCTCCTTTCCTCAGGAACGAGAGTTTTTGAAGAACTATGTGCAGCGCATTGTAGACGTCCGTCCAAACCTGGTGTTGGTGGAGAAGACGGTGTCTCGTATTGCTCAGGATATGTTGCTAGAGCACGGCATCACACTGGTCATCAACGTCAAACCGGTCAGTGCAGTATGAGTGCTATTTAACTCATCTCGGGATTAGCCTGCTTTTGTATCAAACATTACTGATGACATTTAGAGAACCTTGAATCATGCTTTGTGTATCATTACCTCAACGTGGTTTGGTTGTATTCCGTCATTAAACAACCCACACATAACACACAGATTGAATCCAACATGAGGCAGAGTCACCAAACAAAGCAATATTTAGCAAATTACTAGCTGCATATAAAAAATGAGTTATGTAGAAGATTGAAGCATGACACAGGATCAAAACAGTAGAAGTTCAAAAAAGGCCTTTCCATAGTGGTTCTGACTATGTTTCAGTTACATTTTTCTAGAGCCTGACCAATACTCAATTTTTGGACAGTGCTGATACAGATATTAAAGATGAAAAAATTGAAATATCAGTGTCGATATAGACTAAATCACGTGACAACAACACTTTTTACATTTTACTGTTAACCAGTAAAGATTGTCTTAAATGATATCAGTGTACTGAAACAATAAAGATCGGTTGGAATTGAATGTTTTTTAAGTACCTCAAGAATCTTTTCCTGCATTGTTATCTCTAAAAAGAAGTTTTCATATCTGCGCATTTTGACACATACGCCCATACCGATACATCCTTGATATAGGAAGTACCTCCAGTACTTCCCCAATATCAGCTAAAGATAGCACTCAACTGTTATATGAGACAGGCTCTAAAATGTTCTTCTTTGCCACTTTAGCAAGTCTTGGACAGGGTGAGTCGTATGACGCAGGGAGACCTGGTGATGTCCATGGACCAGCTCCTCACCAAACCTCGTCTGGGAACTTGCCACAAGTTCTACATGCAGCCCTTCACCTTAGCCAACAGTAAGAAGCACACCTCTTCTCTCCTCTACTACTCTCAATGAATGCTGCCGTGACATCACCACATCCTGCAGCAAAAAAACCTGATTTGTTTTCTGTCCTTCCAGATGAAGTGAAGACACTGATGTTCTTTGAGGGCTGTCCTCCTCATCTCGGATGCTCCATTAAGCTGCGTGGTGCTTCAGAGTACGAGCTGGCCAGGGTGAAGGAGATTATTATGCTGATGATGTGCGTGGCCTACCACTCCCAGTTGGAGATCTCTTTCCTCATGGATGAGTTTGCTATGCCACCCAGCTTGCCCCAGAGCACCTCGTTCCCTTGCTTGCTGGAGGGCACTTCCGTAGAGGAGGAGGCAGACAGAGAGAAGAGAAGGAAAGACACAAATGGAGAGGGCCAGGAGAAATGTGTCGAAGACTCTGCACTGGGAGGACAACCTGAGGAAGAAGGGCTTCCCTCTGAGTTTTCATCCAAAAATGGAGAAGTACACACTCTCCAAGACAAACAGACCCCCAAATCATCTTCCTCTGTCGAGGAGGACTCTGGTAACACAGAGACAACGACCTCACCATTTCGCAGTCCTCTCGCACCATCTCTGTCCGTCCCCCCGCCGTTCCTACTGGAAGAAGACCAGGAGATGGATTCAGATACTCTCATCAGAGCATCTGATGGGGAGACTGGGGAAGAGGGAACCCTAGTGAAGGATGAGTCACTTGATATAGAGGATGGGGAAGGTTCAGAGACACCTACTCCCAGGTTGTTCTGTGACCCTCTACAGGATGATACGGGCATGTTTGTGGCTGAGCAGGTGACTTCATCTGATGACCATCTGAAGTCCATCTCAGCTGTGTTCAAGCAGGAATTGAAGGACATCATCCTGTGCATTTCCCCCTTCATTACCTTTAAGAAACCGTTCCTTCTCACGCCTGCTGGCATGCACTGCCCCAGCAGGGATTACTTCCCAGAACAGGTACCAGGCTTTGTTTTTGTTTTTGTTTATTTTTGTTTTTTTTGTACATCTCCTTAATTTACATTTACTGAATAAGAGCTGCAACTTACAGTGCACTTCGATAATAATTAATCTGCAGATTATTTTCTTTATTAGCCAATTCATTATTTACTCATAATGATCCATCCCAGTTTTACCCAGGACCAGGGTGGTGTCTGAAATTGCGTTGTTTTGTAGTCCAAAAAATATTCACATAACAAGAATATTAAACAGGAAAGTAGAATACTTTAATTTTTTTATAGGCTGAAAACAACAACTGTTTTATTTTGAGTTTAAAACTGTTACAAGGAATTGTAATCTTTTGTTCATTCTAGCATCCACTGTTGACAAAAGCAAAACAGAGTAAACAGAACGATACCAATCTGTGTTGGGATCCACTCGCCCTAAAGACCAGTTTTTGTTGGTCTCACGTACTTATGTAGGAGACTGTTTCATAACTACAAAGTTCATTGTAGTATGTTAAAAAATGACTTGATCAATTAATTTACAGCAGATGGTTGCCAGCTAATTATCAGCCAATTGATAAATTGACTTGTCGCTGAAGCTCTAGACTGTCTTATAGTTTTACAGGAAACGTTTCTCATTATTATTATTTGTACCAGGCTCACCTATGTTTTTCCCATCCCATAGGTCTACCTTTCTCCTCTTCTCAGCAAGGATTTTAAAGAATTGGATGGGCGCAGAAAACGGCAGCTCCTCAAAGACTCTGTCCCCTCCTCCCTGGTGAGTGGACAGACCAATGGCGTGCCACAGCCAAAGCCCATTGATGTCCTGCCCTCCCACAGCCTTACCAGCACTCGCATTGTGGAGCAGCTGAGCGGCAGCCAGGACCTAGCAAAGATGCTGGCAGACTACAGAGCAAAGGGAGGTCGTATTCGGCAGAGGGAAGCCACCGACCCTTTCAACACTTCCAGCACTGCAGCTCCCGTCAGTGGCCAGAGCAGGGCGGACACCACAGTCAAGCCTCCAGTGAAGTCTGACAGTGAAGAGGAGAAGCCGAGCAAACCGAACGAAATGAGCTGGGCCCCGAAGGTGAGCAGTGTGGACACAATTATTCATTTAAGGTGTCCTGTAGACATTTTGAACAAACAAATAGTTCAAAAGTCAGACAAACGTGCATTTGCATTTTCTTCCTCTTAAAGTGTTTGAAAATATATATATATTTTTTTTACATTGTGAAACCTGTAATGTGAACGCTGTTTTTCCCTGAAGATAGTCTTCTTCCTGCCGTTGCTGGTACAATCCTGTGCCTCTTACGTTATCACCACCTGTAGAACAGTGGCATTATGTGAAACCATAAGCAGGAATTTGTATCGTTTGACCTGTAATGGTGGTAGAATTCACACTCCAGTTGGAAGAATGTATTTCCCCTGTGTTCCCTCCACTTTTTAAATCTTCAGGGCTTTCAGACGGGTGTGATGAGCTGGAGCTTTTCCCAGCCCAGACCTGTTATTTGTGAGAGAAAGTGTGGGTTTTTTAAATTTTGACCCATTGTGTTTGTTGTCGTCCTCAGCTGGACTGTCTAAACCCTGTCAACCATCAGAGGCTGTGTGTGCTCTTCAGCAGTTCATCAGCTCAGTCCAACAATGCACCCAACCCCTGTGTCAGCCCATGGTAAAACATCATATAGAATGCATTCATGGAAAAGACGATCATGTTTTTAATCAATTTATAGTAATTTCCTTTGTCATCAACAGGATTGTCACAATGGAGTTTTATGGCAAGAATGACCTCTGTCTGGGAGTTTTCTTGGAGCGATATTGTTTCAGGTAAGACAAAGTAATAGTCCAATCAAAATCTACCTTTATGAAACTACAAAGCCTCTCTAAGAAATTATTCATCATTGTGTGTGTGTGTGTGTGTGTGTGTGTGTGTGTGTTTTTGTGTGTCCAGGCCATCTTACCAGTGCCCCAGCATGTACTGTGAGACTCCCATGGTGCACCACATACGACGGTTTGTGCACGGCAGCGGCTGTGTGCAGATTGTATTAAAGGAGCTGGACTCCCCCGTGCCTGGTTATCAGCACACAATCCTCAACTACTCCTGGTGCCGCATCTGCAAACAGGTTGGTAATAATTAGCATGATATATAAAATACACACATTACATTGATCATTTCTTCCTGATACGAGTTTATCTAAGCGAGCATTCACACCTAATGTATTTTTGTTTTCCCCATGAAAGCAAATGGACCAACCACAATATATTGTGATTGTAGATATGTGACTCACCGTACATTCAAAAGACAGTCTACTTAATGTGCAGCTGCACAGTTAATGTCTGCCGTGCTTGTATCACCCTCTGTGTACTTCATTCAGTTCAATAAGTCACTGAAAGTGTGTGACGTTACAATCCTGCAGTTGTCCTCCACAATATTGCTGTATAAGGTCCTCTCTTTCATCCTGTCTCTGCCTGTCATTAAACATAAACATGAAGTGGAGTTGCAGTCTAATAACTGAACTGATGCTCATGATCACTTATTCTTCTTGAGCTTGCTCTGACTCCAAAGGATGATGAATGATGTTGCAGGATGACAAGTTAACCATCAGCCCATACTGACTGAACCTAACCACAGGGCCCACTAATACTCACTACAACATAGCAGAAAATTAGTAACGTTAATTCTAACCACATGACATTTGTCATTACAATTCCACTTTGTATGGATGAAGTGAAACAGAGTGGTAATTCATTATACTCAGTGTCTGCCTCTTTTTTGAATTTCACATGTATTTCACTTGAATTCCCCCTCTGGATCAATGAAGGACTGTCTTATCTTCTTTAAGGTGACACCAGTGGTGCCTCTGTCCAACGACTCGTGGTCCATGTCTTTTGCCAAGTACCTGGAGCTTCGTTTCTATGGACACCAGTACACTAGGAGAGCTAATGCAGAGCCTTGTGGACACTCCATCCACAAAGACTACCACCAGTACTTCTCATACAACCAGATGGTTGCTTCCTTCAGGTTGGTCAGCTGTTTCTGTGTCGACTGTTCATTCACCACTGAATTACACAAATGACCTATTTAGAATGAGAGAAAAAGCAATAAATGGACAAGCGTCCATTTTGAGCATCAGTAGTGAGAAAATCTTCATTTAGATCCAGCTGTGCTGGTTTGTGTCCTAACCTGTTTTATTCAACATGTGTACAGAGGATTTATTCATCCATTTGTCCACTGTACATTGGATTTATTCTGCACGAGATAAGGGTTGAAAAGAGTTCTACATCTCTCTCGTTCTCAGCTACACTTCTGTAAGGCTGTTGGAGATTTGTCTTCCTCGTCCCAAGATCTTCATCAGGAACCTGGGGCCTTCCAAAGCCAACATGCAGCAGGACCTGAAGGACTTCTCTCAAAAGTAAAGGAATACCACTGCTCATTAGTCTGCAATCATTTATACATGCCCACCAGAGGGAATTAACCCAGAGTACTTTGTACTCATGTACTTTGATTAGTAGAAAAAAACTTCAGGGATATTTCATGGATATCTGCCCTTAATATTATTTTTGGGCCAGGGTAAGGCACAAAAATAAAGCTTGTTTAGGGTCTAACATTTTAAAATGACTTCTGTATGTCTGGAAAATTTGATGTGAGTGAGGCGAGCAGGGGTCATCGTTGAAACTGTATTAATCCACAGCACATTTATTGAACCCTTAAAGATCGGCAACAAATTTTAGGATTTTAGACTGTGTATTTATTTTGTTTTTCCTACCCTATCATCATCAAGTGCAAAACATCATTCGATTCAGGAAAACTTTAAGTTTTCAATTTTACAGTTGCTTTTAATGAGATTGAATGAAATGACCAGAATACTTAAGAAACACCATTAGAAATGTGATGTTTTTGTTTTAAAAAGATGTACTTGGATGTATTAGACTTCCATATGAACTTCTGTCTACATCTGTCCTGCCCCTAAGCAAGCTACAGCCATTTATTTTAATATTATCCCTAGGCATTTGTGTGAAACATAGGTGGTTAATTTGATGACCATGTTGATAGGTCCAAGAGCCCAGAGGAAGAAGTTACTTGCACAAACATTTTTAAAGGGTATGAATAGGGTATAGATCATCTTGACTTAACTTGAACTGGTCCTGCTCCATACTTGTACAATGTTGGATGATCTGATGGACTGTCTATAGCAGCACAACCTTTGCGCTTGCAGGCTAAATAGATTATAGAGATTAGTAATTGAGATTCAGGAAAAAGAAAGGGAGAAATATGACAAGTAAATATAGCAATTAAAGCACAGCAGGAAACACTGCCGGAGAAGTCACTAGGTTTAGATGTTCTCCAGTCTAAAAATTGTTTCGAGGGTTTTCTGTTGTTTGTTGTTCCTTAGTCCACAGGAAGTTGATCCTGGTTCTAAATCAGAAGATAAAGTGCTGTATTAATAGTATCATAACAGCACCGTCATTCACTGTTCTGTATTAGTCCACTAATCCACTGTATCCTCTGCTCTCTCCTCAGAGTGATTCAGGTGTACTTGGCCATAGACGACCGGCTCACCTCCCTGAAGACCGACACCTTCAGCAAGACGAGAGAGGAAAAGATGGAGGACCTGTTCGCTCAGAAAGACGTAGGTTTTCCCTTTCACGTCAGTCTTATCTCTTGTATGGTAGTTTTAGGCTTACAGTCAGGTTGCTGTGTGTTTAGATGGAAGAGGCAGAGCTGCGGAGCTGGATAGAAAAACTTCAGGCGAGACTGCTGGCCTGTGGTCTGGATTCTCCTCAGCAGCTCCAGTCCGTCCTGGAGTCACTGGTGATGAAGAAACAGAGCCTGTGTGAGATGTTGCAGTACTGGAATGGAAGGTCAGAATCACTACAGACTTCTTCAAATGTGTTTTTTTTTTTTGGGGGGGGGGGGGTGAAACTGGTTGTCTATAGATTGTGGAATCACTGGCCTCATCTGTTTCTCTTTTTTAATACACATTTGAAGGGAGAACCAGGCTCTTACTCTTTGCTGTATACTTACTCTGACGCTCTTTTCCCCTTTCCTCCTCCAGGCTGCAGGACTTGTTCCAGCAGGAGAAGGGCAGGAAGCGTCTGTCTGTCCCTCCCAGCCCAGGCAGGCACAGACAGACCGCCACCGATGACAGCAAGGTCAGTAACATCAGTCATTGTGTTTACCTGTTACCTTCTAGTGGTGCAGTGGTTAATACTGCATTTAGCTGCAATGTCCTGGATTGATTCAAGCTTTAGTCACATTTTCACCATGGGAACTTTCCACAGGGACTACGAACCTTTGGAGGAACTCTTATGTGTTGAGTTCATGTGTAGCTACCAGGGTCAAAATTAAGTTCCAGGGACATGTTTTTAACCTCCCTTGGGGGGTTGTCACCCAAGGTTCCAAAATAAGGTCAGGGTATGTTAGAAATCTGTTGCATGTGGATCCATGTTTGTGGATTTTACGCTCACTATGTTACACTGCAAAGATTGATCAATTTATCAATTAATTGTCCGTTTTCAAGTCTCCAGGCTCTCGAATGGGAGAATTCTCTGCTTTTCTTGGTCTTTAAATTGAAAATGATGGACTTCCTTCTTTGTACAATGTTGTGATGGACATTTATCACTGTGTAATGTTTTATAGACAATAGAGAGTAAGATGGAAAGAAAATATTCAGCAGATTAACAGATAACTTGCGTAGATCATATTCAGCATATAAAAGACCTGTGTCCCCATAGAGATCACTCAGGTATAATTTGGTGCATTAAACCTGCCTATTTTTATGTGTTTATTTATTCATTTACTTTACAGAGTGCCCTGGATTCCTCCCCCCGTAACCCTTCACCTATTGTACAGAATGGTGAGAAAGGTGAGCTTGGCTTTCAGACTTTATCCTCTTTTGTTTGTTAATATAAGATGATTTTAATCCTGACTGTGAATGTTTTTCTGTGGCAGAGGACCGCCACCTCACCACGCTTCCCTCAGCCTCCTCCTCCATGTTGCCGTCACCAGCAGATCCTGGAGCTGAACCAATCACCCCTGGTCCCTCCTTCCCTGAGCAGGACCTCCCAGAAGGTACACACACACTCACACATACACACACTCACAATTAACTATGTCTTGTGGATCACTTGTCCCTAATGTCTGCTGTATATATTCTGTGTTTGCTTGTTGTCAGATGTATTTGACGGACACTTGCTGGGCTCCACTGACAGCCAGGTGAAGGAGAAATCTACCATGAAAGCCATCCTCGCCAACTTCCTGCCGGGCAACAGCTTCAACCCCATCCCCTTCCCGTTGTAAGTAATGCCTTCACTGTGGACGAGGCCAGGTGTGGTTTATTTCTGGTGATGACCAAATTGTGACGGTTAGACTGAAAAATTGTGAAGGAAATAATGCGCTGAATGCTCAAAATCTTGTTCACTGATTTTCTGACCAGGTATTGGCTGATTTAAACACATACATAAATTTTTTGTATTCCTTCTTGTTTTTGCCGATATCCCAAAACAAAAAGGGTTTTGTTCCACATGGTATTTATACTCATATAAATGTACCCACATACTCATACTTTTTGTATTAGTACTTGAACTCAGGTATTGTATGTTAGAATTTATATAAAATGATAGTTTAATGTTTACTCCAACATATTATTATATAGTACATTTTGATTATACAATGAAATGGCTATTGAATAATGACAACACCTGCAATGAAGACTGACCGACTGGTGATACAGTCAGGCCAGCTGACACATCTCCATTATAGGATAAAGTATTGGATAACTCACATTTTGTCCTGTGTTGTTGGTATTTTCTACTCTGAAGAAAGGGAAAACGGATCTGTCTCTGTGACGGCAGCACCACCAATAATAACACAATAAGAGGGGAAATTGTCTGTTTCCACTTTAAGTGAAGTGTTGTCTAATGCACTGCCGGCAGACAGATGCTATACTTTGGTAAAAGACTGAATAAACTGAATGCTAACAATGTGCCAGAATGCAACACTTTCGTTTGTATGATATCTCACCAAATAAGAAGTATGAACATGTTTTTCTGAATATATCATGCAAGATACAGCTTTGACCTGACATCCAATGCCATTTTTCACTTCTTTGCCAAGTTGTAATTGTTGTTGTAAGCATTAACTGTACACACAATAATTCCAGGTTTAATGGTTTGTCTGTGACTGTCATGTGATCTGTGCACAGTGACCCTGACAAGCACTACCTGATGGACGAACATGAGCGGGTGCCCATCGCAGTGTGTGAGAGAGAGCCGAGCTCCATCATAGCCTTCGCTCTCAGGTGAAAACTGCCTCCTCTCGCTGTCTCAATACTTCTGTGCAAGAGTGAAATGGCCTCAGAGTGTAGCTTTATAAATGTCTTGCTGTCTAATGGTATTATTGTGTCATTTTCTTCCAGCTGCAAGAAGTATAAAACAGCGCTGGATGATTTGGCGAAGGCATCAAACACAGGCGGGGACGAGAATTCACAGGTCGTCAGGTACGCAGGGTTTCCGTTGAAATCGGACATTGAAAGTTAGAGCTGATGTTAAAGCTCCTGGGAAATAGGTCATTTAAATCAGCTGCATCAGAACAGATTGTTTTTAAGTTGTTTCATGTTAAGTTTGAAGCTTTTTACTGTGATTTTAGCTTGAACTAAGATTTAAAAATATAAATAAGATAAACATGTTTTAGGACATTTAAACTTTGTTATACAAAAGTCTGGCCTCCACTGGGAACTCTTGAGTCCTATTTATAAGAACTTTTGACTGGTCAAATGTATGAAAAGCTGACAAAATGTGCCTTTTCTCCTTCAGTGGTGGGGAGAGTCGGGCGAAGAGCAGCCCTGCCAGGCCCAGTGAGTCAGCCTCATCCCAGCAGAGCCGCAGCAGTATGGACACTGATCCCCTCAGTAAGTCAAATAACAATTTCATTGACAGAAGATTGAAAACATTTAGATGATATACTTGAGATGAAATGTTTGACTGTTTTTGTACTGTTTGGTGCAGAGGATGCAGACTTGACAGATAAACAGAAGAAACAGACCCTCAATCCACATATTGAGCTACGTGAGTATTTCTTCCTTTTACATTTCTGTAGCCTTAAGCAGGTCGTCAAACTGTAAAAAATGAAACAGTAGTGATTAAAGTATCAAAGGCATGTTAACATTAACCTCGTTTGTTGTCCGATTTGCAGAGTTCTCTGATGCCAACGCCAAGTTTTACTGTCGAATCTACTACGCCGAGGAGTTCCATAAAATGCGTGAGGTGATCATGGAGAGCCCTGAGGAGGACTTTGTCCGATCGCTGTCCCACTGCGTCAACTGGCAGGCTCGTGGTGGAAAATCTGGAGCTGTGTTCTATGCAACAGAAGGTGATATCTTATATCTCACTGATAAATGTCACCACTGCTACTGTAAACAATACCAAAGTAACAGTGATACAGTGTGAGAGTTTCTTTAGTTGAGGTAATGTGACATAGATCTGAGTTAGTGCATAGGAGTTTCTAAACAGGTTTGTGATTGTTGTTGAATACTCCGTTGTTGTGGGTCCCACTGCTTTTCTTGCAAAGGCCCATTTTTTGTTGCCATCTTTGGTTGGTCTGGTTTGGTTAAAGCATGAGGAGTCGGATTGGTTAGGGTTAGGGTAAAAAGGGCAGGGTCAGCCAATCTGAGGCAGAGAAGGTCGGGTCTTGCCAAGATAAGCACTGGGATGTTAATGTAGTTTCCACCTGACATAATTATGTGAATAACATGTTGGTCATCTCTAAAATGTGTTGAAATTATTTCCCATCAGATGACCGGTTCATCCTGAAGCAGATGCCCAGACTAGAGGTCCAGTCCTTCCTGGACTTTGCACCTCACTACTTCACCTACATCACCGGAGCCGTGCAGCAGAAGGTATGCATCATTAAGTTTTCATACAACAGTTTCTATTATGATTGACTGGGTGACTTTAAGTAAATAACAACCGATTTGTTTGGACCACAGCGGCCGACTGCACTGGCCAAGATCCTGGGTGTTTTCAGGATCGGCTACAAGAATTCCCAGAACAACACGGAGAAGAAACTGGACCTGCTTGTGATGGAAAATCTTTTTTATGGACGCAAGATGGCTCAGGTAAGACTCACAGGCAGTGAAGCACAGCTGACTGACTCTGTCCACACAACACTGAGCAGACTTGTTTTGATTTGATAGAGAGACCTCTAACACCATAAAATACATATTGTACATTCAAAAGTCTAAAACTGCAAATGTATAACTTCAATCAGAGGCTGCTTATGTTGATGTGTGACACATTTGCATGGACACATTTTGGATGAAAACTGGGTACTGGGATTTAACATCCAGCCTTAACTGTACAGTGAGCACAGTGAGTTAAAAGGAACATCTTCAAATGTAGAAAAGATTGTCATGTGTAACGGGAAATCATTTTAAAGATATTTGGGAGGAATGAAAATTCAAGTTTAGTTCTTTAGTCTTAAATCTAGGTCTGTATGTGAAATTCCACTTAAGACTTAAACCAACCCAGACCCAGGCAGACTTTAATATGTTTAAACAGCGTTAGGAGGAAGTTAGTCTCCTCTGTTTGTTTGAAGTTCATTATCTGATACACTTTAAGCCAAAGGTGGTCCAGGCGCTGGTTCGTAGCCATTGTCTCCTGTGATGCATTTTGACAGCCATAGAATCGGCTCCCAGACAGGAAAACAGGTTCTGCAGTCGTACCAACACTGCTGGTCTAGAACAAAGAACTGCTTACATCAGGGACTGGGAGTGGTGGTCATCAGGACCAAGGACCAACTTAAACTGCTTGTGACCGCCATTTTTCACACCCATAGCTAGTGTAGAGTGTTCAGACTTATCAGCGTGGGAATGAATGAAAGATTTAAACTATTTTCACTAATTAAAGCAACAGCGGTTTGAGGAACCGTCATGTTTGGATGCCAATATAGGCATGCAAAGCCAGGAGCAACACTTAAAGAGTCAAGATAGTCGTGTTCTGTTCATTTTGATCAAAAAGGTGCATTCTTAGTCAATAAAATCTGCAGATTCCTGTGGTGTCTTTAGCTGTGACATGTTCTCTGTAGGTGTTTGACCTCAAAGGCTCCCTGAGAAACCGTAACGTCAAGACAGACTCGGGGAAGGAGAGCTGTGAGGTGGTTCTGCTGGATGAGAACCTCCTGAAGTTGATCCACGACAACCCGCTGTACATCCGCTCCCACTGTAAGGCCATACTGCGAGCTGCCATACACAGCGACGCCTACTTCCTCTCCAGCCACCTCATCATCGATTACTCCCTGCTGGTGGGGCGTGACGATGCCACCGATCAGCTGGTAGTCGGGATTATAGGTGAGAAGACGTCAGAAGTGAAGGATCATGAGTCAGTATCATATGTTAGTGACTTTTTTTCTCACGTTGGTGATGTAACATCCTGCAGCCCCCCTGCTGCTTATGTTTCAGGATCAGACTCAGTGGGATGCTGAGAATGTAGAAAACGTCATCTGTGATCTGATATTCTGTGTCTGATTGCTTTTTGCTCTCCCTTTTTCTGCAGATTACATTAGGACATTTACCTGGGACAAGAGACTAGAGATGGTTGTCAAATCCACTGGAATCCTTGGAGGGCAAGGTAAGTCTTCACCTGTTCCCCACATCCTGTTTACACAAGGTCTTATTTGTTTTTGGAAAACAATGAACACGGCTTCCCATGATCCCATTTTTAGAAATCTACTTGTGAAATTTAGGTACACATACACCCTGATCAAAATACAAAGTACAGCCTAACCAATGCAGGATTGTTAAGACTGATATCAATATTTTATATGGAGTGATAACAATCTCATTGATTCATTTGGTTATGAAAGTGATGATAGGAGTACTAAAGCAGACTTTTTGGGCTATTTTGTTGCACAGTAAACTGTTCTATCAAGGATGGCAACTGTGAATGTGATGAAGATGAAATCACTGTAGAAAACTCCCCCCTAAATGAAGTCATTATGAATAATAAAACATGGAACAGAAATATTAACTTGGAATTACAGTATAAATTCCCAAAACATTTCCCAGACTGATAGATTGGCTGGCCAATATTATCAGCCTTAATGAGTTAATCACTAATGATAAATCGGTATCGGTGTTCATTTCAGGTGATCAGTAATACAAAATTGCAGTATGGAAATGTCAGATTTTTTTATTATTATTATATTTATTATGTGAGCACAAAAAAATAAAATTGAGGTAGAATGTGGAATGTTGGAAACCGTTCCTCACCTGAGATCCACTGAACAGTTTAATCAGAAGCTTTGATCTGCTTCTAACAGTCTGTCAGCTGTCACGGACTGAACCAGTGCTGGTTCGGTGCCAACTGCTTGGTGCTGCTCGGCTCACTTGGAGCTGTTTTTTAGCTTTACATTGGCAACAGTTGAAGATGGTGGCTGGAACCTGGTGCACTATTTGGTATCACACTGGTTGAGGTTCCAGATGAGCTGAGCTGATACTATAATGTGGAGTGAAAACTCTGCTGACCACTGATTGGTTCCAATTCTTTATCTGTTTCCTGCTTCAAGTTTGTCGCTCTGTGCCCTGAGAACTAGCTGTAGCATCAGCAGTTTCTATTTGCATATCTGCCAATATGAAAACCTTAATAAGTGGATATGTGCTGATGTCTGGCTCTATAAGGATTACCTGAGGATGATGACAGCTCTGCGTAGGTTATCTTACTCTGTTGCTCTGAAGTCTGCTGTTTCCTGTCTCTAATGTTGTGGTGTTTTTGTGTATTTGTTGTGTTGTGTCATTCAGGGAAGATGCCCACTGTGGTCTCTCCGGAGCTGTACAGAGCTCGTTTCTGCGAGGCCATGGACAAATACTTCCTGATGGTACCCGACCACTGGACGGGCCTGGGCATCAACTGCTGAGCGGTGCATGCACGTCCGAGTGCAGTAGAACAGAAACACAGAGGCGCACCTTCTCAGACTTTCTATGCACAAACATCAGTTTCCTGGACCGAGGCCTCAGTATGGGAGAGCTTCTCAACCGACCTGAGACCCACAAGCACACTGGACGTTGTAAATGTTTGAACATGGTGCAGACTAAAGCCTGACCAGTGTTACAGCACAGTATCATTCCACAGGAGCAGTGCAGCTCTGAGACTGCACCATTATTAAGACATCTGTTTTTATCACTGGGGACTCATTGCAACATTATCAAGAGTATAACTGATCCCCCTCTGGGCGTGTTTCACAGAGGGTTTGTTATTTTATTAGTGCCATGAGTCCAACTGTTTCAAGAGGACTGCTGAAAATGTCAGTCTTGTTGTTTTAGTTTGGTAAACAAACTAATGTGTAATGTAATTTAAAGTTTGTAAATGTACAGAGATTATGTAACTATTAAAATATTATTAACACTGATTTGTTAAAGCTATCCTCTGTTGTTTGGGGTTTGGGGGTTATTGAGGTAGAAACAACCAAAGGGGAAGTGGACGGATATGACTCAAAGAATCTTAAACTAAATTAAAATTAAATTAAATTTAAACTAAAATTGTAGAACCACATGAGCAGAGGCTGAAACTTGACTGAAAACAACTCAGAGGTTGAATAATAATTTAAGTCATTTATTGAGCAAAATCCTCAAATATTGTCTTAACTACCTTCACAAATGTGTGAGGATTTTCTTTTTTTATGATTAGTGTAAATTGAATATCTGGGTTTTCTCCCCTGCTGGGAGGAGACCCCGGAGAAGCCCCAGGACACACTGGAGTGACTATGTCACTCGGCTGGCCTGGGAACTCCTTCGGATCCTCCCGGAAGAGCTGGAGGAGGAAGTGGAGAGGGAAGTCTGGGTGTCCCTGCTCAGACGGCTGCCCCCGCGACCCGGCCCCGGATAAAGCAGAAGAAGATGAATGGATGGTTTTTGAATGCTTGGTGGACAAAATATACAATTTGAGGACGTCGGTGTCTGAGAGTTTGTGATTGCCATTTTCCATCATTTTCTGACTTTTAATACACTAAACAATTGAGTAATTGCAAACAATGTTTATGGATCAGATCAGTGATGAAAATAAAAACAATTTGAAGCCATGCTCAGTGCTATTAAAGCATCATAGTTGTCAAATTACAAAGGAGATAAATGTTCAAATTGATGACAGATAACTTACTTTTCACCATCCGCTTTGGAAGTCTAGTGCTGCTATAATCATGATTTTCTCTATTAAAGGTGCACTATGTAGTTTTTGGGAAGACATTTTAATCGGAAGAGAAAGATCTTCATTGACTGATTTCCATTCAAGCAAAAACATTGAAATTGTAAAAATCGTCCTCATCAGCGTCAGCAGCAAAGAAATCATGTCCGTCTTTCAGGCATGTTATGTTGCTGCTGCGGAGAACGAAATGACCCGCCGACATGCCGTACCATTCAGTTGAAAGAAAAGAAAAAAAAGAGCACAAGAGTAACTTCAAACAGATTTTTATAATTGTACAATTTATAGAAAACAAAGGGTAGCTGACAAACAGCCCTCAGCATGTCGTACTGCATCAGGAACTGGTATGAAACTCAGACACATGACGATAGCGATTGTCAGGACTGTGAAGATCATTATCTGGTAGAATAATAATAATACTGGCAGACAGATTCAGTCTCTCAGCCGACCTTCAGCTCAGGGACAGAAAGACTGTGCTTGTTAACGACGTGTGCTTATCAGCCACCAGAGTCGTCTCCGCTGTAGTTAACTGCAGCTAACAGAGTTCTCAAGTTCAAATAAATTCATTAATATACACAACTTTTAGTCCTTTCTGCAAAGATTCTCAAATAAAACATTTGTATTCTTAATCAGCCGTTTGGGATGGAGATGTCGCTCTGTGCTCAAGTCCTCTGTGATGGAGATCTTTTTTTCATACAAAGCTTTACATCATCATTATATACAAAAGCAGTTCAATTTCATATCAGTACCTAAGCTAACACACTCTCACACACACAACCAAATTAAAGGGGAAGTCTGGAGATATTCTCTAATTTGTCCGGCTGAGAAGCCCATGAGAAGACCAAAAACAACAATGAACTGATCCTACTGAACAGTGTTACACTCCTGACAGTCCTCTGTGTAACATTTGTTGCAAACTACAATACACAGTTCTCATAGGAGAGCATTCAACGCTGCTGGAAGTGATGTATTTTCTATTGATATAGAGCTTTTTAACAAAATAAGTGTTGGAATAGCCAACAGTAATCACTCTCATGATGTCTGGTCAATAATCTCGTGCCTGTCCTCCCTCCTGCCCAAGCAGTGAAAGAGAAAATAAAATAAATGTTTTGGTGTCCCTGACCACTTTATCCAATCAGGACAGAGCTTTCCATAAAGAGGCGGTCCTGAGCAGGATGTATCCTGTTGTGCCCGGTGATTACAGCTGCACATTGTGGTGACGTAGAGAGGAGGGAGGGGTTCGCCAACTGCCAGGACCGGCACAGGAAGAGCGGGCTCGGGCTGAGTGCTACAGACAGGGCGGGAAGTTGGAAGGTAAGAAGAGGCGGACTACATTATTGTTAGTTTTGGTCTTCTCGAAGGAGTTGTTGGCAACAAGCAAAGTGGGAAGTATCAGCAGCCTTCACGGAGCAAAAACTGTGGAGTGAGACATAATTTCAATAGAAAACGTTCGCGTAACAGAGCCAAAGTCCTCTCAAACGTTGTCATTCAATGTAACATAATCGTCCACATTACACTTGACATATTAAAGGAACAGTTCAGCCACATTGCAAAATAGCATTTGGTATGTTGTGGTATCTGGTCTTGCAAAACAGTTTGTTTGTTTGTTTGTCCAGGTTTTGATATCCGGCACTAAGACTTCTGCCTCCATGCCGACACAGTGGAGTGAGAGGAGTTTTGTTTGTGGTCCTGATTACACTGAACACTCCACAGACGACACTGACCATGGGCAGATTTCACCACAACTATTGATGTAAATTAATTGTCTAAAAAAAATCAGACAATCATTATTTTCATTGTCGTTTAACCTACTAATTACTCCATTAAGAAACATATTAAATAGCACAAATACTGTCTATTCATATTTAGTTAAATATCTCAGAGGACTACTGGAAGTAAACCAGCAGTCACAGCTGAGAGGCAGGAACTACTGACTTCTATCAATTTTGCTTGAGTGAAAACTCCTTTAACAGTGAATCTCTCGTGAAAGCAGTTGCTGATTGTTTTTCTGTTAATTAGCTAATCGAGAATTTGACCGATCATTTCAGCTGCAGTACAAAAGTAGAAACAAATACAGAAATAAAGCACATGAATCGCTCTGAGAAACCTGTTGACAGAGAGCTCTGTGGATTATCCTGAATAACTGCGACACTGGCCAAACATTCTCACTGTGAGGTCCATTCAGCAGCTGCTTCAACCACATGACATCATCTACTCAAACACACAGAGTTTTCACAACTGTCATAAAATTGGGGATGTTTCGGTAATGTTAGCAAGTATCACATTTGGATGTAACCCTCAAATTCTCACATTAATTACCTCAAAATGTGGTGAAATTTTAAAGGGGCACTTTGTAGTTTTGCAGAAGAAATTAAATACTATATTGTTACAATATTAATGAGGTAATAATACAAACTCGGTAATATTTTCCATTAGTGAATAAACCAGCTGTTTTAAGAGGAAAAAAGGTCCCAGAACACTGTTTGAAGTTAGAGAGGTGGCAGGGTCCGCCACATATAAACAAAGTAGAACAGTATAAACTGTGTTGACCTTTAAGGTCAGTTTGTTTACTCAGTTTGTTTAGGAAAAACAAAAATCAAATATTCTTCCCCAAAACTACACAGTGCACCTTTAACCCAACATGATCCACTCGTCTCTGCCAAACTTCCAGGTCCGTAAATGTAAGTACTTTGTTTTTGAGGTTGTTTCTAGTAGAAGTCTGAGGCAGATATCTCAAAACCTGAACAGCTCAATACCACACACGGGGCATCAGTGACCAAACAATTATTTTGTCTTTTTGGTGCACTGATCCTTTAATTAGAAGACTATTAGAATCTACTGACAGAAGACTTGTTTAAAAGGAAACAAAATGAATCAACATCAAGGCACTGGACACGTTTGAGACAATGGCACATAGCTGGTAGGTGGACAGACAGAGGGGAAGGAGAGAAGAGTGGTCAAGGCCCTGTGTTATTTTACATTTAAGTGCTGGCAGTATTTGTACCATCATGTCAGAGAAAATAAATAGCACAATCAACTGAGGAGACCGGAAAGAGCTGTTCATCACTTCAGAGATCTGGGCTTGCATGATTGGACATTTGGAGCTGCCCTAGTGGGACAAAGGTTCCGTTGGTCTACAGAGTGTGCAACCATGCACTACAGCTAGGAATGAACATGGAGTCAAAACAGTGCAGGAGGCCATGTAAGGCCAGAGGATAAAATGCATAAATCTAAGTCATAACCTCAGCCTTCACTCACGTCTGCACAAACCCTGTTTATCACTGTGTACATCCCAGTTCCCTGATTGGATTCGTTTCCTGGACTCCTGTCTGTCACTGCTGGGTCAGATGTCTCACAGCTATACCCCTGGGACTGCTGCGTTCCACACTATTCAGAACGTGAAGATTTCTGACCTCCTGCTTGGAGCAACACTCAAATCCACCTACTTCCAATTTGGTGAAGAAGCAGTCATGGGGAGAAGGTCGCATGTGTTTGTAGACAGATCATCTATATTAGGCTAGTGAATGGAATATTTTGTTAACTTCCAGGTATAAATGTGCCGTAAAATTAAACGTATGACTCCTGTTACCTCGTGTCATTTCCACTCCATTCCATTCATTATGCAAAGAGGCTTTACTGCTGAGGGTTTATTTGCATGCACACTTGCCAAAGAGGCATCACTTTGTTATGGTCAGACAAGTTTATTGGTAACTTTTGGTGTGGCACACCGAGAGCGCCTGGAGAACGGTAGCTGGGAATTTCAACCAAGAAATTCCAACCTCTGGTTTGTTTGGAACGCAGCATCAGGTGTGATAGAGCCCGCTCGACCATCAGTGGACTGTGTGTTTGGTCAAGAGGGGCAAAGTGGGGACCATTGTGTTAAAAACTGTTAAATGGTCAGACCATAACAAAGGAGCCATAAACCGCTTTCATCACTATCACAAACACTTCTCTTTTCATCATCTCTAATTTCTTCTTTCAGCATTAATGATGGCTAAATTGTGTTTTAGAGCTGAAAGAGAGCAGACTCTCTGTGCTCTAAAACATTTCCATTATCTATCGCTGACATTTTCATTCAGACACGTGAAACTATATTCAATTTATAACAGCTTTCACTTTACCCCCAAGACATTCAGAATAATCAATGATGTCCACAAAATGTCATTTAATTTAGTTAATCAAACTTTTGTTATTTCACTGTTAACAAACAATGAAAAGCTTTATAAACCATCAATTAACTGTAAAGGTTTATAAACATCAGTTACAACTTTATATAAAATGTATTAATCATTTCATGGTTTCTTAACAGTAAAATAACAAATAATATTAACTTAAGTTTAATGAACTACAGATTTACCATTAATTAATGACATAAATTCAGCCATTCAGCCCCTGAGCAGCCGCACAAGAGACCAGATGAACGAAACATGGATCCAACTGAGGGAGTTGAGATGTACCCAGTGTGTCATTTCCTCGTTTCTGTGGAATAATTTAACTACCAACATGTTGAAGGCTGCACACTTCAGTCGCAGTTCATCAAAACCTAAAAGCAAAAGTTTGTGCTTCAGTTGTTAACAGGTAAAAACAAGCTTTATGTACCTCTTCTTGAGACCCCTCCAGTACATGTTCATTATTTATGCGTGGAAGTCAAATATTTGGTACAACAACAAGCAAAAATCATAAAAAGGTTAAAATTACACTTAGCTTTCTTAATAATCTACTTCATTTGTACAAACAGTTAAAAATGGCTTTTTTTTTAAGACAAAACAAGTCTCAGAGGCGAGCTGCTGTGCCATGCAGAGACTAAGTACCGAGGTCGGTTTGGATTGAAGCACCCGTGAATAGAAATAACAAACCGTGGTGGAAGTTAACACAAGCATGCAGAACCGGGCTGTAACTGATCCAGATCGAATTCTTCTTCTTCAGCCGCACGTTCAAGGAGCAACTTGTTGGGCTGCAGCCGTCAGTCCGGGGCAGTGCAGCCGATTCTGAAAAGGGCACTGAGATAAAAAGCTGTGGGGCCTCCAGCCTGGTGTCATGGAGGGGGTCATTCTGTACATGCTCCCCGCATGAAGAGCAGAAGATACAGACACAGCTAACATCCAAGCTGTGGCATAACCAAGTATCTACCCTTCTTCCTCAAGAGTGCACGGTACAGACTAAAACACTGCATCATTCATGGGGGGGGGTTAAAAATTCAGGTGCACAGGTGGAGGTAGGAGGGTAGAGGGTCGGTCCAGAGGGGTCAGAAGGTCTCTGAGTCTTCCGAGTCGTTCTCGGTGGTTCCCTCGCTGGAGGGTCCGGAGGGGTTCCTGGGGCTGCGTGGCCCCCGTGGGCCGGTGCCTGGGCCTTTACCCCCCTGGTGGGGCAGCTGCCTCAGCAGGGCGCCTGGGGAGGGAGCCCCGGAGCTGCAAGGGGAGCAGAAAGGCATCATGGTAGCCAGAATGAGAGCCAGACAGTCAGCCACCTCTCTGCTAGGAGCACAAGCCAGAGCAGGGGTCAGACCTGAGGTAGAGAGACAGAGAGACAGGAAAAAAGAGAGAGAGAGAAAAGAGAGAGGAGAAGGGAGAAAGAGAAAGAAGGGAGAAAGGAGAAAGGGAGGAAGAGAGCGAGACGTAGACGTGGAGGAAGCGGGGAAGGCGAAGCAGAGACGGGAGCAGAGGACAAAGGAGGGACGGAGCAGCATTCCATTAGTGTTCAGCCAGCTGACACAGTATGCAAACACAGGGGGGCACAGAGCACAGGGACGACCACAGCTGCTACTGGCACCACACAACAAGTCCATTCAATAACAACTCATAATGACACATGGAAAGCAGACAAGCAGCCTGTACACAGTTTAAATCAGGGTTCCCACAACGCCATGACACCTTCATGACTCTCTCATTATTAAGGCAGATTTTAAAAATAGATTACACAGTGGATCCATGACCTGGATGTTTTATTTAGTGTTGGTCGGGTCGGAAGATGTTTGAAGTTTGAAAAAGCAAAAAAAACTGAAGGTGTTTGAATTAAGACAGAAACGAGCACATCAGACAACATTAAAAACAAATCAATTATTTCTAATTATAGAATGACTTTAAATCGTTGTTCATAGACTGATAGTGTTGCTGGCCTGGCCGGGTCTACTGGTCAGGATGCCATCCATGAAGTGTAACATCCTTTCAGCTTTAGTTGTTCCCTCATTTACTGTCCTCTTTGCTGTGGTGCTATCAGATAAAAGGCAAAAAGTATTTCTAAAAAGGATGAAACAATGGTACGGACCCAACATTTAATATAACAATTGAGAGAGGCAGGAGGCAGGAAACGTCCCATTTGGGAGATTCTCTGATGAAGAGAAATGAATCCCTACATGGAATATGCTTTTTAAATTCTATGATATTCCACAAACTCCATGACCAGTGGGAACCCCTTTTAAAAGGTGGATTCATTTGCAGTGCACATAGAAAATCATATTCCAACAGTTCATTAGTTGAGTTCATGCTGGAACGCAGGAAAACATTCGTGCTGACCAATGACAATAGCATGCAGCTGGGGCCTATGGAGTGCCCGGGGCCAACAGGGTGTCAGACCAGATTCATCCTACCGTTCTCATCCACCTTCTGAACATTGGCTCCTCGGGACAGCAGCTCCTGGACCGCCTGCTTCAGACCACTTCGAGCCGCCAGGTGGAGAGGTCTGGCAGAGACACACAGACAGTTTGTACGTTACAACTAAAGCCGATTCACTCATCTCCTGATGACTTTTACTAATCATTTCCCTGTTTGTTAAAAAGGTTTTCCTTTAACACGCGCACCTCCCCGTTATCAACAAAAATATGATCTCAGTTTTGTTTTGTATAACTGTGTGAAGAGTGAAACATACAATCATTATTTTTGTTATGGAGGTTTTAGATACTCACGTTTGCAGCGCTGCATTTGTGGCGTTTATGAGTGCAGTGTCTGACAGCTTCTCCAGGATCAGCAACACACAGTCCTCCTTTCCCTGTGAGAAGAACATGTTTGGTTACAGCAAGTCCTGAAGTATCAAAGACTTAAAGAGGTTAGTTGACATGTTTTATAATAGCCGTGTCAGCGTTGAACCAACAGAGAATTATCAGACAGTTAAAATGGCCCCAGCTGAATGCTATAAAACTTTGAATTCCTCCAAGCAGACACTAGTATAAAGACAAACAACAGGTAAGACAGAGGATAGAGCCCCCATGTGGACACTTACATTACTGCACGCTAGATGCAGGGCGGTGTTGCCGTCTCTGTCCGTCGAACTGAGGCTGGCGTTGGCGCTAGTCAGCAGCACCTCTGGAGCACAAGACAGAATCAGGCAAGGAAGAGATAACACTTCTGCCACATCATCTTAAGTCTTATATCATCAAAACAATATAACATCAATATATAGCCAAATGTCATGAAACAACATAAACACACTGCAGTATTGAAGCCATAGGCCAAATCAAATATCTCAGTACCAAGAGCTCCGACTCTGCCCTTCTCAGCCGCCATCATCAGTGAGGTGCGACCTGATTGGTCTGCAGCATCGACAGGTGCATCGTGGGACAGGAGCAGCTGGACACAGTCCACGTGACCCGAGAACGCTGCAGCATGAAGAGGAGTCCTGCAGGAGAGAGGAAGGAGTGAAAAACAAAGAAGGTACAGCCTGTGGTGCACACACACACACACACACACACACACACACACACACACACACAAACACACACACACACAAACACAAACCCACACACACATTCTTACCTGCCCTTAGCGTCCTTGCAGCCAGCGATGTCTGATCCCATGGCCTCCAGCAGCAGAGATGCACAGGGCTCGTGATCGTTCACCCTGTTGAAACACAATCAGACATCAGGGCCGGAGATGATGGACGAGCTTCTCTAATATCTTCTTCTGTTTCACTTCACTAAATTAACATTAAGATCAGCACTGATATGTAGGGAACATCTCTGGATTTTTGGTCCCACAAAACAAATACTGTCCACCATCAATTGACGGAAAACTTCCTTATTTCAAGTCTTAGTATGAACACAGTAATCCTTTCAAACAAGCAGACGTGTTTTCAGAATAAATCATTAAAAAACTGGAAACAATCATCATTAATAATGCTCAGTGTGTGTGTGTGTGTGTGTGTGTGTGTGTGTGTGTGTGTGCGTGCGTGTGTGCGTGTGTGCGTGCGTGCGTGCGACTTACACAGCACAGTGCAGAGGGGTGAAGGGGTTCCCATCAATACAGCGACAGCCCTTCTGTTCCAGCAAGACCTCCACACAGCCCTCATGACCTTCACACACAAACACACACAGTATTGGAAAAAAAACATTAAACAGTTTTCAACTACAGTCAAGTCTAGTTTGTATAAGTGTACAATAATATAACTATAATTTTGCTACTATATCAGCAGAAATTAGAACAAACTCATCCAAATCCTTCTAAATAATCCAAATGATGAGTCTATATACAGAATGATAACAGTAACCCAGTGCAGACTGAGGACATCTATGAGTGTGTCACAGCATGAAGAGTCTGATGCTGACCGTAGTAGCAGGCCCAGTGCAGCGGTGTGTATCCACTGTGGTCTCTCAGCGGGGGCAGGGATGGCGGCTCAGAACAGGCGATGCTCAGCAGCTCGCTCAGCCAGGAGGCGTGGCCTCGGGCGGCGGCCAGGTGGATGGAGGTGCGACCTCGTGAGTCGCCGAGAAGAACCGAGGCTTCCTGCTCCAACAGACACTGGATACACTCCTCCTGACCACACAGCAGCTGGGGGGAGGAGATTAAGGCCTCTAGATCAGAATCGAGCTAAAGGTCTTATGGTTCATATTCTAGTCTGTGTGATATAAAAGAGTATTCCATCACGGTGAACATTTATCTACTCTAAATAAACATTAAGGCTAAAGAACACCTCAGATTTGAGAATCGGTTTTCCAAAGAAAGAAACTAATAATGACTCGCTGAAACAGCAAGAAATCCATTAGAAAGACTTGAGGAATGCTTTAAAACATGGTCTGCAGTCATGTCAAATGTGCACTGAAAGCACCCCATGGGCTAAACAATCCAAATGTGATTAATTATTACCATATCATGTGAAAGTCGTCATTTTACTCTTTGGTCACATTGTAAACGGGGCAGAACAGTGGCGTCAATTCTGCCAGTTACAGATGCAACTATTAATCAATCAGACGATCAAAATGTTCTATACCTGTGAATCACTGACATCATTCTTCAGTCAAACGTTTGCTTCTTTTGTTAAACCAGTAGTTCCAATTTGAAGATATTACTTTTTGCTTCAGGACATTGTGATGAGCATTTTTCAATTTACAAGAAAATAAATAATTAAAATAAATTTACTTCACTTCAGACTTTCATCATTTAAAGACCCAATAAGGACATAGTTCTTGAGTTTATTTAATGCTTATAAAAATAAAAATAAACTCTTTGAAATCTATCAGTTGTTATAGTTAATCACTGATAAAGTCTATAACTGTTCTGGTGGCACACTTCAGCCTCCATAAAGGCAAAAAATATTGACAGACAGCGTGATGCTCACCCCGAGGTGCAGTGCAGTGAGGCCGTGCTTATTGGCCACATTGACGTTGGCTTCTCTCTCCAGCAGCAGCGACACAGCATCAACATGACCCCCCGCCACCGCCAGCATCAGAGGAGTCCTGCAGACGAAGAAGTGCGGCAGACAGACTGAACAAACTGGAGCAGACGAGGACAACTGAAACAGAAAGCTAACAGAGGAAAGGCGGATCACTCACTGTCCCTGAGAGTCAGCAGCGTCTGTGAGGTCGGCACTGTCCGATTCATCCAGCAGGAGGCGCACACACGTCGTGTGACCGTTCATCACTGGAGGAGGAGAGCAAGAAGCAGAGAGCAACAGAAATGTTTATTTATAGTCAGTCAGAAGACAAATCCGTTCATTGGGAGTGGAGAGTTTGTGATGATTGTGGCGTCACCACAGCAGGAAATAAGGACCATAATCCTAAAAATAACAGAAACCATAACGAATTCTTCTAACTATCAGACTGATATATGCAGAAAATGAGTGAAAATAAAAGCAGGGTGTGTTCACAAATGGAAACTCAAATTATGATTGTAATCATCTGAACAAACTCAGAAATGTATCTGACCACATGAGCAACAAACACTAAATTTAGTTTGTCTAAAATGAGCGGTTGGACGACGATCAGGCTCCAAGGTCTGTTTCCCTTCTGTGAAAGTTCGATACATTACGTCAAAGCTTGAGTGAAAAAATGTCACTATTTGACTTTCAATGTACACAAGAGAGATGTGGGCATGGGATCATTTCCAAATGCGTGCACAGTTTTTGTGAGCTTTGAAAGGAGAAAAACTGTAATAATCCAAAACATTTCTTTTAATTTTCCTGAAGTCCTGAGGAACTGCTGTCAGTTTTGAACCTGCCAGATGTCGTCGTGCTGGCTGACTTTAAATTTAAAATCTTTTTTTGGCACAAACACAAAGAGTCCTGTTTGTCCCTCCGCTCATCACCCAGCCCAAATTGTGTATAATTGGATCTTATCCAGCGCTACGCTGGAAAGTAAGCACATCTCAGGTGTTTACTCTCAGTTTTAAATAGAGTAATTATTCTTGGAGGTGGTTGGTTAAAAGTATGTGGGCACCTGAATGTAACATCCAGATGTGATTGTTAATCTGCCCAAACAGGCTCCACTCTTCTGGTTTCAGATGTTGAACCAGACTGTAGGGATTTGCTCCAATTCAACACTGATGTTGAATCAGTAAGTGTCTAAGTAAAGACACAGTAAACATGTTAAAAATCATTTGAACAATGTGAGACTGCAAGTGAACCCACCTGCCAGGTGGACAGGGCTGCGCCCGTGCTGGGTGTCAGTGGTGCGCGGCGACGCCCCCTGGCTGAGGAGGGTGTGAACACAGTCAGTGTGTCCCCGCAGGGCGGCCAGGGCCAGGGGTGTCCTCCCCGCCTCGTCCCGCTGGTCCACCTCAGTCTCCCCCTGCAGCAGCACCTCCAGGGCCTGAGCGTGGCCGTGGTACGCCTGCAGAGACACAGCCTCTTTAAAAACACTACACTAAATATTTGCTACATTGAGTCACATTGGTAGGTACCATATCAGTGCTACTATTGAAAAATACACACATACGGTCATATTAGGGAGTGACTGATGTGACTCTTTCGGGGCCGATTACAATTATTAGAAATCAAATAGACTGAAAAACTACATGTGGGACCAATATTCATTTGTAATAAAAAAAAAAAAGATTAATAGCGGGTGATGGAATGAATAAAGCACAATTGACTTTAGTACTGTTCCTTAGTACAATTTCCAGATACTTGAGTATTTCCTCTTTCTGCTACTTTATACGTCCTATCCACAACATGTATTTGATACATTTAGTTAGTAGTTACTTTGCAGATTGAGATTATTCAGTATTTCTAGGCTATTCGTTGTGACGTGTTGCCAATCAGATTTTGTTGCGGGTAGGCCACTGGGTGAGAGGACGCTGCATCAGAGCCACAGTAGCATACAGGAACCGGGGTGAAAGAAAGAGAGGGTATGACACGCAGCAAAGGGCCACAGATCAGGTTTGAAGCCTGGGCCACTACCTCTGTACATGAGGTGCAGAGAGAGAGAGAAGGAGAGAGAGGGAGACTCACAGCAAGGTGCAGCGGGCTCCTGGCGTTTGGAGATTCAGGGTCTTCTTGGTGACTGTCGTCTCTGTCCAGCAGCTGCAAATCAGAACGACACACATCAACACATTTTCCCCTGCACTGAAGATGAGTCCAACCATATACTGTATCAAACTGTGTGTGTGTGTGTGTGTATGTGCGTTTACTGACCAGCTCCAGACAGTGCCTGTGTCCGTAGGCTGCAGCGTAGTGCACGGGACTGTAGCCCTGTTTGTCTTTGAGAGAAGCCGTCGCTCCGCTCTGGAGGAGGAACTCTAAACACCTGGATCAGAAAACAACATCATTTCAGTTGTCATTTCAGATAGAGACTCACACATCACTACTCTACCAGGATGGGCAGAGTCAATCAAAGTGTCAAGTATCATCCTGTAGGTTTTAGTGAACCTAAAGGAGTGTATGATGTCAGGCTGTGGTGCTGGTAATGGGCTGAGTGATTCCTGCAGATGTATGCAAAGCTTATTTAAACATTAGAATGAGTGTGTGTGCCAACATTTCATCTGTGCATTGCATTGTCAGACAATAGCCACTCACAAATGGAGTCATTATACTGTATGTTATGTAGAAAGGAATCGTTTGTTTCATGGCTTCAACTACGTCATTATTTCATTATATCAATTAATCCTCCAATTATTTTCTCAATCAAATGATTAATCATGGTGTCTATAAAAGAAAACAGTGAAGAATGCTTGTTTTTTTTTTCTGGCTCAAGCCAGGGCGGCACAATATATTGTTTCAACATCGCAATGTCAAGTAAAGCAAATTAATTTGAACGTGTCGTGTTTCAACTTTTACCATCTTACAAAAGCAAAACATGCACAGTCTGATTTAAGGGTCCTTGGATACATGGGAGGTCACTCTGTGTACACGGCAAACCACCAATCACAACCATTTTTTATCTATTGCTCAAACTAAGTAGTTTATTCCTTTATTATCTTCAAACCGCAGTAAGTAGCACAGAACAACAAAATATCGCAATGGGATTTTTTCTAATATAATGCAGCCCCAGCTCCAGGTAACATCTTCAGATGACATGATGTATTAAACCAACAGTTCAGAACCCAGAGATATCCAGTTTACTGTCGTGACAAACAGAGACATACAATCTTTACATTCAAGGAGCTGAAACTAGCACAAATTAAGTGTCTATAATGAACACAGCCATTTTTTTAGTATACTTAATTTAGTCCTCTCTCATGTGTTTTGTATGTACTCAGAATCAGTGTGTAGTACATCTTTGAGACACAGCTTTGGCCAAAGAAGCCACACAGTATATTTCCTGATCTGTTTGTGTCGCTCTCGGTGTGGACTTACAGGGCTGCCTCTTTCTCTCGCTCCGCCTGAACTCCTTCACTCTCTGGCTCCAGAGCAACACGACGCCTGTAGAGGGGAGGAAACAGGAGGGAGGGAGGAGGGACAGGTGAGGTAAAAGATGATGAAGCATTAACACACTCAGTCGTCAGCCTCTTTTCTGTGCTGGTTCCTACTGATGCTAAGAAGTCAGTTGGTAACTTCTAGATGCCTGGCTGTGCATCATCTGCAGCGTAAACTGTGGGGCTGCCAATCCAGGGGGCCACGCATGATTATCACCTTGGTATCACCTCCGGTTACCATGGAAACACAGAGGTGTGGACCATCAGGTTTCTATATGTAGCAACAGTAGACAGCTACCCAGATTTTCAGTGCGGCACCAGAGGAGTGGTGTGAAGAGGAGCGCTACCTCCTCTCCTCAACACAGTCAAAAGGCCACTTAAAGGAATTCTTCTTTTAACTTGGAAACAACGGATGATAAGATGAGCTGTAGACATGATTGTCTTGCTGCCCCTCACCTCCTGTCCAGGTCCGAGGCGGCGGCATAGTGCAGGGCAGAGCGCCCCCACTGGTCAGTGGCGTTGATGGCAGTTCCACAAGCAACCAGAGTTTCCAGACACTGATAGTGACGGCTGGCGGCCGCGTAGTGGAGGGGGGTCCTGGGAAATATCAGGAAGGAGAGAAAGTTAACAAATCAGATCACAGATCAGCAGCACAACACATACATACTCAGGCGTACTGATTCCAGAATGTACCGATCACACCGATTTTTTCTCCAATTCCAATAAAACTCAGGACAAACTCTACATGGCCAAAAGTCTAGGGACACCTGAGCTCGATACCCCTCTGGTTGAACATGTCATGTCACCAGTGTGGCCATTTTTAATAATGAATAATGAAGCACTGAATAGGTGATTCAAACTATTTGGAAGAAATGTCTCGTGCACACACAGACCCCCACCTACACTTACCTACACTTACACATTCACACACTACAATGAGGAGGTTAATTGCACCCAGCTCAAAACCTGATCCTCCAGTCGAATGTTTGCATGCACATCATTCTCTCTGACTGTACGGAGATGTTTTCACATTCATTTCAAGATAACAGAAGTTTTTTTAAAATCATTATGTACAATGTTCAATTTACATCTTAAAATGTGTCTGGAGGATCTTTATGAAAAACATAAATAAACACTGCAGTCTGTTATAAACAGCTGGTTACATGTTTGATACTCCTTGTAAACGCTAAATACTGCTTATAAATATGAACATTGTCAGAAAAAAAATAATTATCAAAATTTCCAGATCACTTCAAATGATTTGTTTTGTTCAAACAATACTGAATACAATCAAGGGAGAAAATCAGCAAATCCTGAAGGATGCTTGAAATGCTTATGAACTTGAAAAGGCCTTCAGCAACTCTCCAGTTTTCAAAATGACAACTTTACTGTTTGGTCGATCTACTCATCTGTGAACCATCTCATTAACTCAGCACTACTGACAATATCATTAATGGATGCACTGTCTTACCTGCCGCACTTATCCCTCCTGTTGTGTTCTCCGCCGCTGCTCAGGAGCAACTTGACACACTCCACATTTCTGCACAGGGAGAGGGGAACAATTACTGCAGGAAGACCGTTGAGATTTAATACATGTTTATTTTTAATTATGGCTTTATGAGTTAAAACAAATTCATTTGATCCTTATTCAAGTAATTTACTGAATGTTGAAAAGACTATTTTAGAATAATCTTGGTTTACTACAACTATAGGTCTCACTTTCAGAGGTTTAGCCAGAGTTTCTATTAGTTACTCTATAACATGATTGTCTGACTACTTGCTGCCCCATCAGGCTTTGCTGTGGTGGTGTAGAGTGAGAGAATCATCCTTTATCCTTCTTCCTCTGCTTTACAGTCATATACGTCCTATAATGAACAGTGCAGCTCACCCTCCGGCAGCAGCAGCGTGCAGGCAGGTCCTCCCCAGAGTGTCAGGAGTGTCTATCTGGAAGCCTGCGGACAGGACCGAGTCGTTACACATTATGCTAAACCTCCGACCTGACGAGGGGAAGCGCGGGGAGACGGACGGAGGCCAGACAAGACACAGCAGCAGCGACCACAGAGAGAGGAGGGAGAGGTGGAGAGAAAGACAGGTGTGAGTGCAACCAGGCACGGGGGGACAGAGGAGATTAGGTGAGAGTGCATGAGGCTCGCCAGGCTCGCACAGGAACACACAGAAACATCTGTAAACTACAGGTTACACAGAGAGAGACAGAGATGTATCTTGTATTCGATATAGAAGACAAACAGAGAAGGGAGCTGAGGGAGAAGGTGCAGCAAGCAGGTCAGTTTGAAAATCTGTGGTGCTGATGTGGCTGTGACCAGTTCACAGATAAGGACACTGTTCTGATTTAAATATTAATGATAACTAGTAGAAATAAGTGACGGGTACAAATACTACTGGCAGCAAACACGTGCAATTCAACGCATTGAAACCACAACATGTAAAGACAGTCTGCAGAGGGAAACCGGGGATGCTGGGAGGCTACGGGGGGTCAGGAAACATGATTTGGAAATGAAAGCACAGAGTTTAACAGCTGACAAGTTACATGTTTTGTCACATAAAGTGTATGAAACCCACGACTAAAACCGTCATACATTCTGTTATAGATGAACTAGGTTTAATCATCTGCTTGGACTTTAGCTCAAAGCTTCAATCAGAACACATTTGCCTTCAGACATGTTTGGACAGCATGTCAGAAGACCTGGTTCATTTAAAGCAGGGGGTTTTAAAGTGTGACACTGGCGCCTCCCTCTCCTACAGAATCCTGTCACCCGTCCCAACACCGCTCACACTGCTGTGTTATGACTTGGAGAAGGAGTACAATATTTGGCACCAATCGCAGCAACCGCATGTGAAGAAACATGTGTGTCTCAGCCACTGCTGCAACTCCAACTGCTAACCCTGTTGCTAATCAGCCAAACCAGCAGCCAGACTACAATAACTATCTGCCCATTGTTTTCAGAACAGCACGCACCTGTCTCCCTCACTAAGCATCTTTGCCTCGCGTCTCTTCCTCCGCACCAAATATATCGATTCTATCTATTCTGATTCCATCCCTGCTCTTCGTCAGCTCAAATCAAAGATCACTCTGGGATCAAAACACTGTCTTCTTTAGATAAACCATTGATGGAGTTTCTCTACGGCTGCAGTAAAGAGCAGCGCTCGTGCTATTTCAGTATTTCATAATTCAGTCATTAGTATTTTTATTGTAAAGATATCCTGCATCACCATTACATTATTTTGATGTGATGTTGATTTGTATGATACTTGCAACAACCTTTCATCTGCCAAATCTTATGCCAATAACAAGTGTTGAAGTTGAGGCTGTTGGTTCGTTAATGTCTTTCCATCCGTCTCTGTCAGCCAGAGAGAGAGACTGAAGTGAAAGATATTTTTTAAAAGTAAAAGTAAGTTTGTTGGTGGTTTCCGTGTGGTCTAAGCAAAGACGCTGTGACCTCGTCCGCTGCCTGATTGGTACTGAGCATGTGCGACTCATCAGTGATCAGAGATGTAACTTATCAGGTCTAATTCAAAATGTTATTAATTAAGACTTTTTAAAACAAGTTTGACAAAAAAATTGAGGAGAGTGATCTACTGGTCAAACACAAGCCCTGACACTGCAGCATGTGTACAGTTGGGCATTCATTAACTACTGCATTTTAGCAGTCATCAACTAATCCCATAAAGTAATCTAATCTTCAATTAATCGCAGGTGATCTTTTTTGATAAATGATAAACTCTCAGTTAAGATAGGATGCGTCGATTATTGTGTCACGTGGCAAATAAGCACCAGAGGTAGGACTGGAGATGGAAAGCTGTCGGCTAATATGGAAGACAGAGAATGCACCCTCTGTATTTGGTATTTGGTATCTTCAAAATGCACGTATTGTTGCATCACAGTCGCACAAGAGTAAATGACAACACAACATGGTGTCTGTGCGGTCGTCTTGTGGCGTGGCTTCTTAAATCCTTTATCATTGCAATTTGTCTTCACAGTTGTTCAGATGTGCCATAAAAGGAGCTGATTTAGTTCTGAGTCAAACAAATACGAAAGCTAAGGCCGCTACTGCTCACAACAGTCCTGAGTGGACACAACGCTGCAGCTGCACTGGGCTCAAGCACATGTAAATGACTCCATTGTTGTTCACAACAGCAGCTCAGCAGAGCCACATGAGGAGCCCAGTTTCATCCTGCTCCATGCCTCCAGACACAAGTGCCAGAAACTGTCAAAAGGGATCTGGAATTAAAAAGGATTGTTGTCTTTTCCCTACTTCTACTTCGTATTTGTTGACTACACCAGTCTCCTCTGTACTGGCAAACCCTCTCAGAAACCAACACAATATATGGGATGAGTGGAAAGACAAATTATTTGACTGCCAAAAGCAACAAGGAAGCTTTTCAGATGTAAACGAGATATTAACTACCAATGTTGATGGTCTAAGAGGAGAACTGAACAGAATACAGTCTTGTCCAGGGAGAGAATGGTCCCATCAGTGAGTAATTAGACTCAGTGAGGCCTCGACTGTTTCTGGAACATTGTGACTTGAATTTGGCCAGTGCTGAATACGTGTGCCTGTGGAGGAATTCAACACTAGCAGCAAGAAAAACAACCAGGCTCAAACCTCCCTGAAAACTACATTCAGAGATGATATTAAAGTAAAGCAGTCTCTGACTCTGAAACCTTCACAGGGCAATATTCACTTAGTGCACATGATGATTCAAGTGCTGTGTGAAATGTCAGCCAGGTACAGATCGAGGATATAACATATTATTGTGTATTGCAATAAAAACACTCATACTGTGGGGAATTTCCTTTATTGGGATACGTGTGAATATCCTCATAAGGCACTTGAAAAAGGTGTCTAGCTCAATAAATCTATTATATTAGATTACACTGATTTCCAGAATTATTTCGAATTGCCCAAAGGGAGCCCACATCTTTCCAGTCATTCCAAAATCCTACGCCTGTCCCCATGAATGAAGGCTCAGATTGCCAATTGTCTCGTCTGGCTCATGACCAACCTTTCTTGTACAAGTGTGTGGACAGAGTTGGAAGTTATGCACCTTTTTGTGACGGGCCCCTCCCATTGCCATGCACCCATTTAGCCAAGTGGCATGAACACACACCTTGACACACACACATATGCTTGACCTCCACGCCAAATGTCCTCCTCCTTGGGCAAAAATGGCGGCCAATGAAAGGTGGTGAAATTTTTGTGGACCGACTGTGAGCGTGACCTAAAGAGTTGCTGGTTGCAGCTCACTGTTTTTACGTTATTTGAGCAAAGACATTTGTGCGGGACATCTGTTGGATTAGGATTTATTCACTAAAATTTCACTTAAGAAAATGACAACTGTCACTGGCAGATTAGATCAGTTGCAGCTAGCTAGCTAATCAGGCTAACGAAACATTGTCTCCTGCTGACTTCTTAGGCAACTGACCAACTGGCTCTTAAATTGAGCTGGACTTTATTCCATATATTTTGCTCAAAGACTGAGGCAGAGCAGTGTTTATGTTATTTAGCCTACCCTCATTGGTATCAACTGTGCAGCCAACATATTTGAGACAGCGGTCAGTATAACATAGTGCAGTTCATTAGCAAACAAGCTGCAGTCTCCAAAATGACTCAACAGTTGAATCAGTCATCTTTCTAAGGCAGTTTCAACAAAAACATGAAGGCAGGATTTACATCAGAACCGTGTTTTAGACTGCGTTCTAGCAAGGTGAACCTGTGTACTGTCAGCTGATCACACTCTGCTAAAAAACACACATGGATTGAAGATTAACTAAAGGTAAGAGGTAGAGGTCAGAAGTAACGATGCAAATGCAAAAGACGAAGTTGAGGCTCATTTTCACAGCAAACCTGATTAGAAGACAAAACCTAATTTCTACAAGTTCAGTGTTAACTAGGTGTGTTAACTAGGTGTGCTACCTGAGGACAGCAGCTTCCTGCAGCAGTCAGAGTGGGCATTCAAGGCAGCCAGGTGGAGAGGGAACATGCCATGGACTCCTCGCCTTTAGAGAGAGATACAGACAGAAAACAGTCTCTTCAAGTTGATATTGTGATACTGTATAGTGTAACTGTGATGATTACACATATATTTCTCAACAGATGAACAAACAGACCTTGTGCAGTCTGCTCCACTGGTGATGAGCGTGTTGATGAGGAGTTCATGTCCATAACGGGCAGCAATGTGGAGAGGGGTGTTGCCATCCTTGTCCACACAATCGATCTCACCGCCTGAAATAAAACATGAATTTTATATGCAGAATTTGCAACAAATGCAACTTTAAGAGATCCCAAGACAAAAGCAAACACAAACTTGGCTCACCGTTCTGAATGAGCGTCTGGGAGCGAGTGAACCGCCCGTGAACGGCTGTCATGTGCAGAGGACTCTTCCCATCCCGACTCTGAAGAAGGTGGAGGAGAAATAATGAACCAGATTTCAGATTAAATGCAAAATATAGCCTTTGTTTTGAGAAACACAAGAAATAATCATCCCCCTGTGAGACAGAAGACCAAATTTGCTTATGATTCCAATTTTTCTATCTTGATTCTTTACGTATTATTTAGTGACACAATTAACTGGACAAGGCCTATATTGTTACATACAGACCTTTCCTCTTTAGCTATGCTAGTCAGCCCCTGTTACTGTAATGCTAAGTACAAACCAGACAACAAATCTGTTGGATGGATGAAGGATCAATATTATGATCAAGTTTGACGTAAAGGTGTCACCAGAGTAAAGACAGAGGAGTCACCACATCAAACCACTGTTAACATGAGGTCAACATGCTCTGCCTTAGCATGGTAGCACACTAATGTTTAGCAATTTAAGCTAACATTCTCATGTTGATGTGCTACTTTCAAGCCTTGTAGCATGCTAGTATGCTGACTTTTTCATGTTATCTCTGAACCTGTAGTTATTGATTTTTGGGCTGCCATGAGTTACGCAACAGGATCTAAACACACAAATGACAGATCACCTTACAAACAGTTCCTAACTTACAGGTCCTGCCTCTAGCACATGCAAGTCCAATATACAGTTTTCTTTCTTAGCTGCTAAAGACTGTCTGTCTAGCAAGTAGTGCACAGTGGGTATATGGGAATAAGGGAATAACGTTGAAGAGGCAGTGAGACTGAAACAGTAAAACAGAAGACCAGACAACCGGAACTATGAGCTCAAGGCTCAGACGAGCTGCAGAGTCTGGTATTAGGTTCATTACAGCTAGAGACCCATCTTGGTTCACTCTCAGTGCTCACATAACGCTGTTTCCTGCTGCAGCAGCCACGTGTATTCAGTGTAAAACCTCTAAATAAAAAACAGGTTCAGTTAGAGACTAGCAGAGCAGTATTTAGATACAAAGTGACCAGATATTTCCCTCAGAAGTTGGTAGAGACCAAAAACAGAGCCACAAGGGAGTGAACATTTGACCAACAATCTCAAGGTGGCCAAGCTAACGCTAACGTTCCCCAGAAGTCACTGATGTGTTGGCCACACGGGCTGAAGTTCAAAACTGAAACTGAAGCTAAGAGAAATGTTCTGCTTATAGATTTCAGGCTTCTTGTTATAACTGACATAGGTTTTGGACACGTTGACCTGTAAGTGCCTGCAACTAGACCAATGAGTTGGACTTCAAGACCAGCTGAATGTCATGCTGCTACCAGCAGAGCTGAGACTGTGGAACGTCTCCTCTGTAAACAGATGGAGGAGCTGTGTTGGCTTATGCGAGGCAGAAGTGCAACTGCCGTACCTGTACGTTGACATCCGCCCCATTGTTGACCAGGAACTCCAGACAGAGGGCTCCATGCGTGGAGGCGGCAGCAAAGTGCAGTGGGGTGAAGCCCTTGTTGTTGGGCTGGCTCACGTTGGCGCCGTAATCAATGAGCTCGCTGGCGACCGCGTCCTGACCGTTAAAACAGGCCAAGTGGAGCGCCGTGTTCCCAAACCCATTGGACTCATCTATCTGTTGTCAAAGTAAAAACAAGGCTTGTCTTTAGGGCCAAGGAAAGGTGTGTGTGT
>CAEMYA010000076.1:923574-940075 GCA_903131615.1 Diplodus sargus | reverse complement strand
CGTGTGTGTGTATGCGTGTGTGTGTGTGTGTGTGTGTGTGTGTGTGTGTGTGAGTGTGTGTGTGTGCGCCTGTGTGTGTGTGTGTTCACCTCGCTCCGAGATGCCACGGCGCGATGGAGAGGGGTGAGCCACATGTTATCTTTGGCATTGACCCGGGCCCCTGTAGAGAGCAAGGAGCAGAGAGGAGGAGAAGAAAGAGGAGAGGAGGGGTAAGCAGGGCACTGATGAGGCCTCACCACCAAGGTCTCTTTACCAACACAACTTGAGCTCCAGAGCTGCATCACAATTACAGTTGGTGAAATACACAGGATGCAAGTTCAATGAACTAACATTTCAGTCCTATAAAAGAACCTTTTAATGACATATGGAGTAAATTTAATCAAAAAAAGTGCTCCAAGGGTTGAAACGTTTCAATTTGTAAAGGTGACAAAGGTGAAACTCCGCCCTTATCCAGTAACTAAATAACTATATACGAAATCATCAAGAATTGAGGCAATTTAATGTCATAAATGAAATGACTGTTGCTGCAGATGTGCTGTAGGCTTTCTAAAAGATTTTCAGAAGCAAGAACAGCAGATACAAGATGGAAGGAGATGAAAACGCAGACAGGAGAGCAACAATTTTACCAGAGAGGATGAGGAGCTCCGTGATTTCAGCATCGCCCAGGAAGGCTGCTGCATGCAGCGGGGTGCGCTTCTCTGCATCCTGAGGGAGGAAGTCAGTGAGTTAGTGCTTGCTTACAAAACCGGTGAGGTACTGCAGGGTTTCATAGCACAACATCTGACCATTCAGTATCAGCTGTCACTAACTTACTGCCCTTTGAATTGCAGCTCTCGAGTCAGCTGAATGTACACAAAGCACCAGTCCACTAAAAGCTCGAGCCCTTTCACTGATGGGTCATTTTATCAGTCCTCACAGTTCATGTCATGGATTTCCTTGTAATAATAATTTACAGTTCGGCCCGCAGAGATGAATTTCAGCATTTAACTATTCTAAACCTCACCAACTGCTTATTTCTCTCTTTATGGGGTTGAACTTCCTGAACATCTAAGAGACTCTGAGGATGATTCTCAACATGTATTTGTTTAAATAGTTGTTGCTGAATATTTTACAGTGATCAAATTAAAAACAATAAATCATGTTTTACATCACTCCATCATTAAACATTTTTTTGAAAATAGCATTTTTCAAGCTGTTATATTACATTCAGTGTTTTTATTACATAGGTCAATAGATAGACACATGTACTGTACATCTGTACTGTGTTGACTTTTAGGTCTTTTTATTTTTTGTGTGATACCTATTGAGCCTTCTTCTAGCTGCGATAGAACTATATTAGTACTACGCAGAATCAAAGAAAATGAAAACTAGTGGAGATATTCATTTGAAAATGGATGAATTTCTGAGGGTAAAACATTAGTCATTGTTATTAATGTGATAACTTTAAACATTCTGCAACAACTGTGTAAATGAATACATCTTGGGGTTTATCCTCAGGGTCTCTTCACCGTTCAGCACAAATCCAAACCCAACGCAGTGTAAAATAAGAGACGGGTTCAGAGATGAAATTCAGCTCTGAGGACCACACTTCAAAAACTAAAAAAGTATTTGGAGCGTACATCTGCATGATTTTTTGAAGTCCAATGAATGCAATAAAAGTTTAAACCAAACCATGACATGAACAGAGAAAAGTTCTAAAATTCTGTGTGAGCTGGCATTAAATGACCCAGATAGTGCAGGCTGGAATCTGACATCGCCTCCTCTGACTGAACAGAAGAGGCAGTGAGATCAGTTCACAGATGATGAGCTGAGGATCAGTGTCAGGGCCATCAGTGTCAACACATCCATTGTTCTTCTCAGGCAGCTCACACACACAGACACACACAGACACACACACACAGCACATCCCGATCCAGATGACCACCCAGCATGTCCATGTGACAGGGCCGAATGCAGCCTCTCCAACAAAAACACCTCTAAAGTGGACAATGACGGTGACGTGGGAGTCCTGCAGCAGGCCGCCATCAACACACACGAGAGACTAAATACAGCAGAGAGGAGAACAGGACAGCAGGCGAGCCCGCATCCTGTGCTGCTCTGCTACAAACATGTGTTATGCATCTACATCCATATGACCTGATGTGAATAAACACACGCTCTGAACTATGGCTTTGCTGACTCTTGACCTGTGGCCCTCCTCCCTTCACCCTAGGGTGCTGGTTGCTACAGGAAGCTGGGGCTGAAGAGAAAGGAGGGAACTGGCACTGAACTGTGATTTTATTTTGCCTAAAAGCAGATGTTTTAGTGAAGGATCTGGATTTGCATTGATGCAGATAATGATTCTGAGTTTAAGAGAATATCTGAATCCTGTGTATCAGATGTGTACATTTGTAATGGACATACAGGTGGAGTCAATTTAAGCTGCCGAGGCACCAGCTATTAGTAAAATCCCATGTCATCTAAATTTATAGGCAGAGGACGCAGTGTTTACATCATTAATGCTTAATGCTCAAATGCAATCAGAGCTGTGCGCGTGTGTGTGTGTGTGTGCGTGCTTGCGTGCATGCGTGCATGCGTCCTCACCAGAGCATTGATGTCTTCAGACTTGTATATGAGCATACGGATCTCTTCAGGGTCTCCGCTGAAGATTGCCTGGATGAGCGGAGGCTGTGGAGAGGAGGAGAGAGAGAAGACAGAAGAACAGTCAGAGACATTCATCACATGACCAGAGGCAACATGTAAGACATGGAAGTGCACATGATCAATTTAAACAGTCAATGAATTTCTCAAAGTGAGGCGATGTGACGAAATGACTTGTTGGGGTTGAATATTTCCTGCTCATTACGGAAGAGGAGACCAAACATGATCCTTCCCACGGTATATAGCTGTGTGTGTGTGTGTGTGTGTGTGTGTGTGTGTGTAAGAGCAGATGTTTGACTTAAGGCTGCTCTGTTTATAAAAGCTGGAGCAAGGAGGGCTACCATGAGACTGTAGCCTACTATACACTGTATACAAAACTGTTCTTGATTACCAACATGACTTTTAAAAACTCACTTCTTGCATGTAGACAGGACTGGCGCTCCGAAGAATTACTGATTTATTGACCAGTGTAAAGGTACAAATTCTCTGATTCTAGCTCCTTGAATGTGAATATTTTCTGTTTCCTGAAACTAAAGAGCCAAATAAATTAACAGATTTATTAACGCTGAAAATGATCATCAGTTGCATCCCTAGAAGGGACCAAATATTGTCTGGCAAACAGAGAAACTGTTGTTGTAGATAGAGATCCGAAAATAAAATGTATGGAACAAAACCTAAATGAAGGGCCCTGCATGGAGGTCAGGTCTCTGACACCCATATTTTCTTTCCTAGATCAGATATGAGGTAAATAGAGGCCCTTGACACACAAATGCGCACACACACACACACACACACACACACACATGCAGAGCAGCTATCAGTGGCAATCTGCACAGTAGCAGCACTATAGGTTGTAGAGGAACAGATGTCGGCGCTGGTTAGAAGAAAAATGCCTGCAGTTAACAGGAAGGAGGTCGACAACATCATGAGGACGATCTTTAATTGTCTATCATCAGCAACTTACAATGTGAAAACAATGTGACAGTAAGAAAGGGAAACGTAGTAATGATGAACCTACAGAGAATTATCAGATGAATCTGCACCTCCCTCGGCTTTACAGAAATTTCAGCTCATTGTTTGGCTCTGAAAAAGCTTTAAACTGTAGAGTGCAGTACCTGAGAGACTGTGGACTGACCGCTATGACCTGCAAGGCGAGGGTCAGACAGCTGAAAGGTTTGAGCAGGCTAGTTTTTGCGCGTCTCTCTAGCTTGTCTGCATGCATTGCAGAGGAGTGTAAATAGTGAAGAACCACATTACACAACTGTCCTCAGAAAATCAGTAAAACGTTCCACAGCAAAGAGGAAAAAGCATTAAAGCTACTAATCAACCTGTAGCTTCACTGGTTTATCTCCATTTTGTTTTGACAAATTGTGATTGGAATGTAAAAGGTATTATCAATCATTATGATTAGACATACTACAAGTAGCTTTTACTGGTAATGGAAGTCTCTATGTTAAAATCTGGTGGTACTGTACGGACTAAAACAAAGCTGGCTGTCTTTGTCTCCACAGGGGACGTCGGAATTAACAAAAAATGTAAGTTCCTTGTAGCTACTTTAATATAAAAACATGAGAAACAGATTGATATACATGGTATTCAATAATTGCAATTTAATATTGCATATCTTGATGAGAATATACTCCTCATCACTCACTTTATACTCAGGAAGTTGCATTACCCCACTTTTGTGAGGTAATGCAGCTGTAAGTGAAGACTGACCTAAAATATGCACTGCATTAACTCGATGCAATAATGTATTTTCCATTATGCGTCTGAGTTATGGCCCAGCTCTAGCAAAAAGGGATTAAATATGTTAAATAAAAAAAATGGCAACATGATAAAAAATGGTCAGCTATTATAAAAGTTCACATCTGTTTGTGGCTGCAAGTGGCTGACTCAGTCCTTTTCCACCAACTAAAAACGAGTCTCATCTGCTACACTGATTATTTAAACATCTAACGCTGAAAGTCAATGTCAAAGATATAACCAAGTCTGGCCTCACTTCACTTCCTGTGTGTTTCTGCCACCTCCAGCCTCACTTCCTGTTGCACAGTCTCTCTTTCTCAGAAACAAGAGAGAGGAACCACACAGAAGCGTTTCACTTCTGCTTTGAAAAAGAAAAAAAAAAAAGAGCACACGTGTATGCACAGAATGATAGCACTTCCTCATCTGACCGTTTTTTTTTTTTCTTGAATTTGATTCTGGTGTAATGCCACATCATCATCTTACTCCTTTGTAACCATGAGGACAGGCAGGTGTTGGTGAAATATTTAGACACTGCTAGCAGAGCTTGACGATACCAAATTATACTATTAAAAGTTTTTAAGTTTTGACTAAAGAAGATGAAGAGTTGATTCATTTTGAAGCTGAAGAATAACTTTGTTGATATCAAATATAACCCACTATTAAAAGTCACACTATAGTTTTTGCTATTTTAAACAACAACAAGAAATATACCATATTATTGAGTGAGCTTTTGAGGTTCTAGGAGGTGGATTTTATTATTATCATTATTATCATTAATATTTCAAGCAGGCCCTTGTCACCAATCTTTATGCTAAGCTAAGCTAACCACTTCTCGTGTTTCTTTCAGCATTTAAGCTAATAAGTGCCTTTCCAAAAATGTCAAACTACTCCCTCAAGACAAAACTGCCAAACAAAAACTTTGCTTTATAGAATAGTTTGGGGGAAATATGTTTCATTGGTTTTCGTTCAGTGAGTTAGAGGAGCAGACTGAGAGCAGGAGGTGACTAGCTTAGCTTAGCAAGAGTGGGAGCAGGGGTAAACAGCTAGGCCTTGCTCTGTTCCAAGTTCAGAAGTACACCTACCAAACCTCTAAAGTTCACTCATCAACATGCTGTATGTTGGTTGTTTAGTCCCTAGACAAACAGTGGAAACAACCCATAACGCCCCATTAGGTGCTGTGACTATTTCTCAGAAAACCGGAGTGACTTTCTAGAGTTGTCACAGTGAGGCGTACTGGGCAGTCAGATAAACTGTGACAGTGCCACAAAACTTTTCAACCCCCTGAAAGTAAGAAAGTAAGTATATTTCCCCTACTTTTGCTCTATTCCTTGATAAAACACAGAAAATGTATATGGATTCATCCTATCACAACAAAAACAGAGAAACTGTGAATCTGACTGGATATTAAAAGCTAGCTTCAGGAACTTAACATATTCCATCTGATACAAAAGTACCAACACTTTCCCCAGGAGGTTGAACTCAAACTGGTTGAACAGGCGGTAGCAGAGCGGCCGGTTCACACATATCTGTCACTCTTTCTTCTTTGAAACTTCCACCTATTATCGTAGCAAGCAATGATTCCATGCCACAAAGCAGAAAGCACATGGCCAAAGAGGAATGACGTGGGTGACAGAAAATGAAAGGAGGGAGAGGATGGTGCTCCTTGGCGGAGGAGGTGATTGTCCTGCCTTCCTTACGGCCTTCTCGTGATGATTGGACAGCCAGCACATTTCCACTCAAGCTCACAGCTGTTAAGCAGTGCTTCGGGTTTAATCAGTATTTACTTGAGCAGAGTGATCAGAGATGGAGGGAGGAAGAGCACATTTAGGGTAGAGAGTAGTGAATGAGAAAGGAAGGGGGGCTGTGCCTTTAAAGAAGCAGCAAACACTTGGCAGCATACGGCCCCTTTAGCTTATGCCTTTCTTTCTAAGTGCTCCACATGCACTCACACACACACACACACACACACACACACACACATATTCTTGCGAGTCTACACGCATAAAAACTCAGCTGGCAACAGTCCCTTGTCACAGTGTTGTGTCTGTGATCGCCATGGGGACTTAGGGAGACTGGTGCTGGCACACGAAAGGCAGGGAGATTTATGGAGTGTGAGCATGAATGAGAACATTTCCTCGACACATACCTCCACACCGACCATTACTGGATTTCTGACACGGATTAGAAGTATTTACAAACTGAAAAATTCTAATGTTCATATATTAGACAATATTTGTTTTAGCAACAATCCATCCATCTATTAGAGCTAAAATAGAAATACAGAAATTCAATACAGGAGGGTCAGAAAATCTGACCTTCCTATCAGTCTACAGAAAAGGTCTAGGTAATTCTTTATTGATCCCCTGTGAGGGGTTGGAATAGCAAAGCGCGTCACCCTTCCCCATTTCTGGCCTCCCTCTATCCGAATTATGTCCGCTCAGCCGCTAATACTGTGCTATAACACTAAGGCTAACTAACTACATTGTATACAAGAAAAATGCTGCTATTGATCAGCAGTTGTTGAGGATGCAAACCTTATTCCCTGGAGACTGTTAGCGTTAGCTTCAGTCTCTTTTCCATCGGTACGTGGCACTGAGTTAGAATCAGACATAAAATGCATATTTCAATATTTTCATTGAGTCAGCTAGAAACATTGAAATGTCAGTGTGGGATACGCTCTCCAATTAACCCATGAAGCTAATATCTAGCTAGCCAGTTACCAGTCAACTTAGCAATGACTGTTCCACACTGCAAGTTCGTATCATTGTAAACCACATGGGTGCCATGTGAGAACAGAAACCATGACAGGTCACAGCAGGATCTATGGGGGGCTGAAGAGCCAAAGTGACACCAGTAGGCTCAATGACAGAAATGCTGAATGAGAGAATGCATTGAGTCAGGGCCCAGACAGCATCTGTGGCCTGAGTTTCTGCATGTGTCCTGCCCCACTGGCACTACTCAGCCCTTGTTGGAAAGAAATCCCTCTGATTGGCTGTTGAACTCAGCGAATCCAGTCCACCAGAAGAGGAAGTAGCAGGAGGAAAAGCTGAAGCCCTTTGAGCCTGTCGCCTCAGACATATTCCTTGATTAGAAGTGTCTGCTTTAGTACGTTTAGTGTTAAAAATCACCGCTTTGTCAGAACAACAGTTTGCAGATCCACAGCTCTGAGTCTTCTGGTTTCCCAGTTTTAGACTGACGAGCGAGGACTGAGCCAGTTGGCCGCCCGCTGCAGTGCTTGGGGTGTGCTCAAGTGCAGCTTTTTGGCTGAGACACAGCGATGTGAGGCGACGCAACAGTCGAGTGCTGTTGCCAGTTATTCTTTGATGTTGGTTTGATGTGTCTGGACTCTTACAGAAGCTGGCCCGGATGTGATGCAGGACTTAAGCTCTCTGTACCGGTCTTGTTGATATCGGCCATGCTCTACCATCCCCTCTGTAGGTTATCTCAATAATTCACTGTTGCACCACACACCACCACGCTTATGTCCACACAGGGACACTGGTACACACTTCTCCATAGCCATGAGGCCAAACCAGTGTCACCCAAACCACTTTGATAACCGATAACAATGACTGTTCTTGATTCAGGACTCCACTGGTACAGCTGGAAGAACATACAGATTCCCCCCCTCTATCTTCTCTTCTCTCATTCTTATCCTACACTGACTTCCTCCATCAGATTACATCTGTTTTCATTCCAAACACACACACAGGCTGACCTGTGACACTTAAACATCATATCTCAAGCACAGTAACACACACACATGCAGTATGTCCTGTTTTGTGTCTCCCTCCATAAAAGACAGCCTGTGCTCCACAGCCATGTGTTCATTTCCTCCGATGCCTGAGGTGACAGGCCTTTAACTACCTCATCTGCTTCCCCTTAGGGTCACCAGCAGGTCTGATGCCCTCCTAACAGCCGAGCGCTAAATCAAAATCCTCCATTCTGCATGTTAATATTCCCTGTGGCAGTACCTTAAAGGCAAGAAGAAAGGTGGTCTCAGTGTTTTACCTGGCTGCAACAGACACAGGAAACAATAGAGGAAACCTATGTTTAAAACAAGGGTTAAGGAGAAAAAACACAGGAAATCTGATAAGCGTACATGCGCACATCCCTGAGAGACACACTCTATATGCAGAGCAGTGCTGTGGCGGAAAGTCAAAAGTCAACAACTTCCTGTGCTTCCTTTGTATTCTGTTAGTGGAAATATGATGCTTCTACCCCAAAAAAAGACCTTCAGTATCACGCATAGATGCATTAGCAGCATAAAACATAGGAGAAAATAGCTGTTAATAAAAAAAAATCATTAATTTGTGCATCTGAGGAGACTGAAGACATCAGAGCTGCACAAAACCAGTGTTGACCCTCATATCTTTTCACCAGTGACCTTGACCCTCATGACCCCACATCCATACTAAAAATGGAGGAGACAGGGTTAGGCTTAGGGTTAGGGTTACTATCACAGGTTTAAAAAGATCCTCCAGCAGATTTGCATGTGACCCTCTCTTGATCAGCACATGATGAAAGGCAGCACAAAAAAAAAGAAGAAAAAAATCCATAAGCCACTGAGCTGTCTGCTGAGCTGAGGCATCCAGTTATCAGGCAACATCAGCATGTTGTCTGAAAATAACAGGAAGCCTCACAGTTCTGGGCTGCATAAAAAAAACAGTTCTTCCCTCCCTTGAAGTTAACGAAGGATCTGATATGACGTGACTGACAAAGATGCAACAGATCTGCATTCTACATTTCAGGAAACAGACTCTACTCTCTCTTTAGATTCCAGCGCTGTTCTTGGTGTCGCTTGTTCATTAACAGATTCACACAGATCATTTTAAAAACAGATGGAAACTCGAACACATGTCTGTGAGTTTGCAGAAGTGAGACCAGAGAGAGAAGCAGCTCTCAGACTGAAGCTGAGGGAACTGTGGGGTGGCTATCGCTCTGATCATTACACTATACACTGTTCACTGATAGGAACAGTATTGGAGGTTTGCCATCTGCCCACCGAACCGTCATGGAGCCATACACCAGATTAAATCTACAAAGTATGGTCGAGCCAATAATGTCTTTCACCTTCTCCAGCCTGAGGATTTCCTGCCTTTTTCAGTTTTATATCATTGTAAACTAAACATGTTTGGGTCAGAGATGTTTCTCTATTATTCAATATATTCTACAGACTGAGCAATAAGTCAATTCATAGAAAATACATCTACAGCTTCATCAGCAGCGAAAAGATCTGTTAGCTGCAGCGGCCTGACAGCAAATCTAAACCATTTCAGATATTTCAGCTTGATGGTTGATTCTTGACCTTGACTAAACAATCTTGCAGCGCGGGGTTTCCAGAGACTGTATCACACAGTCTTCCTCAGCCGACAGAGTATTCCCTGTTTGTCATGAAACTGTGGATGTTCAAGTTTTTCCAATTTCAAACATCAAATCATATTTACAGGTTTTGGGTAAGTGCATATAGAGTGGTGTAGCGATGACCTATTTTTAGAGGCTAACCCAAAAGTTAGCATCGTCATAGTCGCCACGATAAAAAGCCTGTGACATTTACTCACAACATTTCAGGGATGTTCGAAGTGTAAATAAAATCTAGAAGTAAAAAGCTAATGTTAGGCTACATCACGGTCACATGACTTGAACGTCACCGCCACTGAGCGTCTTACTACACAGTTACTATAGAGGGTTTTCTATAAATTGATAAATCCACAAGTTGTAAAGTCTCTGTGTTCACTGTGATTTCGTTTTTTGTCCCCGTCAACCTCTGTCGTCTCATTTTGACACTTGTCAGCCACTGCCATTTTTAACACATGTAACAGCTTTATAATTAACTTGTGGGACATTTAATTATGTATTTCATGTCGCAGACCGAGACGTGTAAATATCTTAAGCATGTGTTTTACAGAAAACCCATCCAAAAAAAAGTCATAGACCATTGCATACATGAAAAAAGTCATATGGAGCCTATGGAGTCACTGGTCGAGCATTACACTCCTATAACACTGTTGGGCTCATTATGGTCTGTTTGAAAACGAGCAGGACTAGAGATATCACCATTTTTATTCCGCAAATTATTCTTCCTTTTCAAAATCTAGAGCCTACATCACCCACAATGCAACGAAGCCACTGAGTGACATCACTGGACACAATCTATCGGAGTAGATGCAGCTTCCTCTGCAGCCAGAAAAGGCTTTTACACCACTTTGTTCACATATGCAGTCATACTCTGCCAGACCTGCAAGCACACTTCAGTGTGTAAACCTGGTGGAGTTACCCTTTAAAGGCTTCTTGTGAAAGCTGAGACTGAGGGTGCAAACCCTGCTGAGCAGCCTCATGTGAGCCCCACAGCAGCTGATGGTGGACCGCTTAGCTAACCTCTTCAACATGTCTGCTTGGGTTTCATGTCTGATCAGAAAGGGATGTTTGGTTTTTGCATTTTGGGGGGTCCGTTCCACTAAACACCACACAAACGTGTGTCCATTAACACACACATCTGCTCTGAGCTCCAGCTATGCTCCCTCTGATTGAGGACATTCGCTGTGTGCAGCCCTGGGGATGCTTGCGGAAAGAAACAGAGCAGGAAGTCCCTGAGAAGTGGGCCGTCCTAATTTTAACGGAACACCGAAAATTTTAGCCATTACCGACTAAGACGAAAATCAGAAACCGAGCGCCCAGCTTGGAGCTCTTAATGAATGTGTTGTGTCCGCAGTCTGCAGGAGAGACGAGCCTCGTTGCATCTGCGTTCCACAAAAAGCCCAGAGAGGCGACGCAACGATGAGCCGCGGTATTAAAATGACATTTCCAGCAAACAGGGGCAGTGGGCTGAAGCGTTAAATGCCCTGCCGCCTGTTTAAAGGCTAAGCTAACTGCAGCTAGCAGCTTTACCTGGTCGGCCAGTTTGAGGACAGCCATCTCTGGGTCAGCTCCGGCTGCTCATCCACTCCCTCCGACACCGCGGCACCATGCACGGTGCGATGCTGAGCCCCAAACGCCGCTCCTCCCCTCCTTTCTCCGGTCTTCCCGCGGGACTTGAGGCGACTGGATGTAGCAGCGCGGCTTCTCGTAGCTCTCTAGCAGACGCACAGGCGGTGGATGATGAAGGCCGGGGTTAGCAGCACGGCCATCAGCCCCGCTCCACTGATGCTATCTGCGGGGACGCTGCTGAGCCGAGGCGACCGCTCGGAGTCGCGGGGAGGCGGGGAAGCAGGAACGGCTCGACCCACCGGGGTAAACAATCCACATTTATGGCTGCCGCTGCACGGAGGTCCCAGGCGTCTCTCAGAGCCATACACCGCGCACAGAGGGCTCCCTCCTCCCCGGTCTGCACAGCTACGAGCCTCCCGGAGAGGCAGCCAGGCTGAACTCAGCTGAACAGAGATCGCACAGGAAGTTGATGCCTGTCTCTCCTCCTCTCAGATGCAGAAGTGGAGGAGAAGCTTCCTCAGCATCAACAACAGCCAGCACCCCCTCGCTGCTGCCATCCTCAGGAAACACAGGGACCCAACGGAGAGCCCGACAGTAGTGAAACAGGGTGCATGAAAAATGAATAGGCACACAGATGCAGTGGAGTGTAACTGATGGCCACCCTTTAAAAAAATCATGTTACACACTCTTACACACTAGTGCAAGTGCACCCGTAGGGTATGTGAGGATTGGGTCTGTTTTCATAGCCTATATTTTATTTAGGATTTTTTTTTGTCATAACACACACACACACACACACACACACACACACACACACACACACACAAATAAATAAATGAGCAAGAATACATAACAGTATAACCAAATAAAACTAATTGTTGACAAAAGTGCATGTTCATGTCAGTCCTTATAATGACTAAAATGTCCACAAGTTGATTGTTAGTCAGAGACAGAGTCCAAAACCAAGATAGACACCTCTTTCTCTTGATATGTTCAGATAGAGACCATCTTGTTCAGGGATGTCACCAGCCACAACAGCTGACTAAAAAACTCAAGGTTCACTTACCATCTTCTCCCAGATCTTTTTCCTGCATCACATTGTCTTCATCAGTAGGCGGAGTTTGTTCCCTTGTTACAGAATTATCAGTCTTAAAACTTTTCATTATTCTGAGAACATTTAGTCTTTTTTTCGCTTGACAATTCATACTTGGCATATAACTGGCAGAAGTCGGTGAAGTAGTCCAGATCTTCCTTGGTGGCACGGCACCCTGCAATGCTGAAGGCTCTAGACATTGCCAGGCTGTCTTGGTTGACTGACCTCTTCAGTGTCACATGGACCTTGAGGGCAGTACCAGCTGAGTGGCAGACTGGGTTGGTGGATCAGCTCTTTATTCATCCAGGGTTTCAGGACCATCAAGTCTACAAGTGTTTTTGAGTTGGAGTTGGAGTACTTGGAGAAAGACTTTGAACCATGTCCACCAAGGAACCTTATGGGGTATACTGCGTAAGTATTTGGTACCCGGGCTGTTGCTACATGTCATCTGACCCTGTAGAATTAAAGTCAGAGCTGTGTCCTTATTCTCAGCAGAGAGTCAAACACGTTTTCAGTATGTGTTGAACTCGGCAAAGGTTTGCCCCTGTATCCTACCTGTTTGTGATATTCATGGACACGATTTCAAGGCACACAGCGGGAGAGGAGAGGTTCCGTTTTGCAGACGACATGATGCTGTCGTCTTCATCATACCGCGACCTCTAATACGCACTTAGGCAGCTGATTGTGAAGTGAAGGAGTCCAAGTGTCTTCTTTTTCACAACGATAAAGGGGGGGTGAGTTGGACAGACAGATATATACCTCACCTTGCCTGGGAGCGCTCCAGGAGGAGATGGAAAACATTGCGAGCAAGAGGGATGTCTGGAGTACAATGCTTAGCTTTGACTCGACCCCAGATAAGTGGAAGAGGATGGATGGATGGATGGATGGATGATGGAAAGACTTTAATGTGCTTTTGAGCCTATAGTTTAAGATGCACTAAATCAGAGGAATAGTCCTTTAAGGAAAAAGAGGTCAAATGAAAGCCTTTGAAAGGTTGTTGCTTTGATGATGATCATTGACTGGAAATCACTGCCATCATCTACTATCCTACTTGCTGAACTGCTGATGTCCCTTTATGTACGCAGTGTTTCCCTGTGGAAACATTTCTAATCACAGTCATCTGTCCCTGGGGGCAGGTAACAAAGCAGGGGGATGTAGCTTGCCAGGTTATCTCCCACTGTTGACTCAAACACACACAGAGCAGCAGCGGAGACACCATCATGCATTTTTCATGGTTCACTGTGTTCATGGAGATGCATTCCAAAGGTTATAAGGGAAGGAAACTGAAGAGAGTCATTATTGCTCCATGTCTAGAAAGTAATAACATTAAAACATTCCAGTTCTGTTGATGGGCCTGGCCATCCCATCCGTCTCATATGAAATGTCCTAATAACTATATGGATGGATTGCTATTAACTTTAGTCAGGATCATGGTCCCACAGCAGATGACTTTGGTGGTGATGACTACTTCTTGCTGCACCAGTAGCTTCCACTTGAATCCTATGAACAAAATGTACAACATGGATAGGCACAAAGACATTCATGGCAGCCTGATGATGTGTCCTGATGACTCCAGGGATTCCTTGGTTCAGATTTGTTTGACTTTTTAGAAAAATGTCATGAGAACTAATGGACAGATTTCCATGAAGTGTGTCTCAGACATGCATGTTCCCCTCAGGATGAACTGTAGTAACTCTACTGATTCCAGGTTAAATCAGGTTAAAGGTGTGATTTACTAACAACTGCTATGCAAAATTGTAGCCTTTTCATTGTGAGCATGTTGGCATGCTGACATTCGCAATGACTACAGCCTCACAGAGCCTCAGGCATCACATGATAATTATATGATAAATAAACCTCCATCTCTGAAGGCAATCTTCTCCCACAAGCATCTTTAGTACAAAGCCAAAGTCTAAAAAAGCATGACTGAAACATAACTAAAACAGAATGTGATCATTTGCTGATCCCCTTTGACACTGAAAACAGAACAAAGACAAGTATTTAATGTTTCACCTCATATACATAATTGATTTTTGTAAATATATTCGTATTCTGAAATTGAAGGGAGCAACACGTTGGGGAACAACCAAAGGTTGGGGGATAACCAAAGTCTGGGACAGTTGTGGGATGCTCCCGAAACACCTGTTTGAAACATTCCATGGGTAAAGAGGTTCATTGGATATTACTACATGAGCTCAGGTATACTTCCTAAAATCATTGTCGGTATACAATTCATTTATAAGCGATTGCATTCTGGTTTCATTTATGTTTTACTGCCAACTTTTCTGGAATCTAGGTTATACAAGGCACATGTTTACACAACTCTGACTCTGGTTTTCAAGGAATATCCCTCTGCTACAGCCACACACACACACACACACACACACACACACACACACACACACAAAACAGACTTAGTGCCTTCCTCCTCAGATCAGCAGACCCAGAGTCTGCCAGTGAAATCTGGGTCAAAGCACATGAGCGTGGCTCGGCAGCAGTGGTGAAGTGATTGGTAGGGAGGAAGAGTGGGGGAGGTTTTTTCCATTGTGTTTCTATGAGCGGTCATGCATGTGTGAACACATGTGTGTAGGAGGGTTTAATATATCTGGCTTTTTTTTTTATTAGCTCAAATCAATTCAAAATGTATTAATGATCGATAATAGAGGGGTGGCAGTCAGATGGAGTACAGAGGCAGGGAGCATTTCTCAGCCCATTAACATCAGTGCAGTCTTTCACAGCACTCCTAATGCTTTTACACTTCAAGTTAAAAAGCACAAGAAATCCGTTTAAATTGTGGATGTTGATGTGAACTTTTTTGCAGGGCCATAAACTTCAAAGGGAGACTACAAGCTAACAAAAGCAATAGTAGCTCATAGTCTGTACTGCCTCCATTATGTCAGACTTAGTTCACCCATGTAATGTGAAGAATGAGTTCATCCTAAACAAGGCCACCAGGACAGCCAACCCCCCATGCTCTTGTTGCTTTATCTGGTTGTTGTGTCTCTACAGAATGATAAGGAACCTAGGTGTGTTCTGATCCTGGTGCCTAACCCTCCTAAATGTCACTAATTAAGCCCAACAATTCCTGTTTTTTTTCTTCTTCTTTTGTCTACAATAATGTCTTGGTTGAAGTGGGAAGAAATCGAAAGGTACTTGGACACAATAAAGGTTAATTCAGCTGACTCATATCGAGTGGATCATTGTGTGATTGAGTAATTTGTAAAGCGCTGATATTTGGCATGTGGATCCTTACTTATGACTCCCAACCAGGGAGAAAAAAGCTCAGCACAACACGGAGTGACAATGCTACCAAAAATCGAAGGTAAAGCCAGAGTCTAACTGTGGGGTTGTAAGGGTGGAGGTGGGGTCTAATAAAATATATACTGAATAAAAAGTATTAGTAGCTGACAATTGCAACGATAGACTGTGGCAGCAGGCGTGATCGGAGCACTGACTGCTGCAGTACATCTGAATGATTAAAATTGTTGGTTTGGAGTGTGTCGACTTCGCCACATGATTGCTGTAGCAAGATTCAAGTTGACTATAGACTTCTTTTTCTTAAATCCAAAACCTGGTGAAGAAACCATCATGAGTTCTGGGATGTTCAGAGCTGCAACTAATTACTGTTTTCTAAATTCTGTTCTGATGATCATTTTCTGGATTAACCATTTGGTAGTCAGAAAATAGTGAAAAGGGCCCTCTACAACTCGCCAGTGTCCATTTTGACAAGTTACATATTTTTGACATTCAACAAACAGCCCTAAAAAATTCAGTCAATGCATGACACCAGCAAATACTTCCATTCGAGAATCTGGTAGAAGTAAACGTTGTTCTTATTTAATTCTGTCTAATCTGTTCTGTTCTATCTAATGACTAATCACTGACACAGGCAACACTGCCTGTTGCTACATCACTAAAGTAATGTTTCTCAAACTATGCTTTCTTCTATTCTGTTCATCTTCAAATACTTTTCTGCCTTCCAGTTTCCATGAATATACATCAAGTATGAAAATGAAATGGTCTAAATTAAGGTTTGACTTGCCAAATATACATCATTGATTTAAGAATAAAACACCAAAGAAGCCATTTAAAGCA
>CAEMYA010000076.1:898378-923549 GCA_903131615.1 Diplodus sargus | reverse complement strand
GTGAAAATAGGTTTAGATATCAGCTCCCCATTATGATGAATTCTCTTAAAGCTACTTTAACCATCTGTATAGATGTCTACTTCAAGCATGTGGTTTACACTGTATGAAGACAAAATAAACCTCACTGACACAGAAATGGAGTTTTATAAACAAACATTTTATTTGGTTAAATAAAGCAACGATCTAGTAAGAAGAAAGGTGTGAATTGAGTCGAGGGTGTGTAAAGGGTGCAGCCGGTAGAGAGACCTATCAATACACACAAAACAAAACATAATCCAAATATTTAAAACATTGTAATGACTGCTCTGCATTCTTCAGGCAAGGTTCATCTGACCTCAGCTGTTCCTTACGGGAAACACTCAAAAGGTAAAATAAAAAAATACATACAGACTCTACAATGTTCCTTTTATTTCTCCCCAAATCATGCTCATTTTCATTTCAGGGTAAATAGGCGGCATTAGGAGGCCAAATGTGCCTGTGAGGGGATTGTTTAACCCTGGAAAAGACCAACAGTTGCTAATTAAAAACTAGCTCAGTCCTAGACCAAAATAGAGACGACAATTGAAAGTGAGAATTGAGGCAGGAGAAAAGCAGAGACATTAATTTGTATTTACAAGACATAGTCCAGCTCATAGCGGACGTACATGTTTTTCTCGTCATTGTACACTTGTGGGTAGTGGGCGATGAGGGCATCTTGTGAGCCAATGTAGATGGAGTTATAAATCTTCCAGTAGACATCCCTCACCTTCCTGGCTGGATGGAACAAACCCTGAGGACACAGGAAATTCAATGATACAGGCTTAGTACAGTGACCTGTTCTCTCTGATCTTTATTAAGTCACACCTAACCCTACACTTTTAATTAAATTGCTTAAGTACAGCCCACTGCAGTTACATCTTGTTCACTATTAAATGATCTTATGAAGCCATAGCCATTTCTCCTCTTCAGAGTTGCTACCTCCATTTTTAGATTATGTACATATTTGACAATTTCCTGTAGAATTTCTCTTTTCCTTGTGTGAATTGGAATTTGTTTGCAATTATAACAAACAATGAGTCATTCAGCAGTTTGGGAAAGTCGATCAAGGTGAATGGTCCTGGTTATTCTTACCTGTAAACAGTACTGCAGCATGCGGCAGGGCCCGATGGCGACCCTCAGCCCCTCCAGGGCGCCCATGACAGCCTGAATTACATGAGGCGACGTCTCGAAGACATTGGGCCACACATAGTTGAGCAAGTGGTTGAGGGAGTCTTCACAGCCAAAACCGTAGACACCCAGAGACATGTGCTGGACCACCGCACTAGCAGTCTGTCTGTGGACCAAGTCTCTGCAGCATGACAAAAGGACAGGGTCAAGGTTCCACAGTTATTGGTATAAATAAACTGGAAATTGTAAGTCAGTAGCTCCATGTTTACTAGCTATCACCAAAAGGTGCAAAGTTCAGGAATGTTGTGTTTTTACAAAATCCCTTTGTCAAGATTAGTACACAGTGGAAAACAGAAACTGTCTTCTTACTCACCTGTCCATGAGTGCGTCCTCCAGCAATGGTGTGACAGCGTAGATGTAGTCTTTACCCATCTCTCCAATGTACTCAAAGAGGAAAGAGAGAGACTTAAGTACGCCGTTCTGCACATTGAGCTCCGGCACGCGGTATTCGTTCATCAGCGCAGGCAGCACTGTGAATGGTGAACAGGTCTCGGCAACAATGGCAATGGCCACAGTTGTGCAGACTCTGTTCTGACGCTCCTGGACTTTCAGGTTATTCAGTAGCGTGGCCAGCACATCATGGGGACTAAAGGGAAGGAAGGAGACGGAGGGAGACAAGCATAGTTCAGATAACATTAGCAGAGAAACAGGCAATGGTTTCATTTATCATATAGTGAATATTTCAAATAATAATCACAGGGAATCTGCATGGTTCACCAGGTTCTAATTAAGACTTTTAAAAGCATATGGTCTTAAATCAATGACCTTCTCATTGTCATACAAAGTATAAGGGTATAATGGAAAATCAAAGTGGACAATATGGCCTTGGTTTGTTTGTTTTCCTGCATCACACTATTCCAGTACTTTCTATCAGTATCAAACAATGATTCCAAATGATATAATTACTTTAATGAATGCAACCTGGGGACGATGGATTAATCAATTTATAATATTTATTCATTGAAGTCTTTGCTAAAATTAACTTTTCCATTAGGAGATGAAGCGTCCTTGTTTTTGTAGCTACCCAAAGCAATAATGATGCTCAGACTACTGACAGCCCAGAATCAGATTTGTGACTAACATTCGTGCGCCTAAAGGTAACGAGAAAAAAACATTTGACTTTTGTGAATCAAGTCTTATCAGTCCATTGTAAGGCCTCTGTTTTAAGGAAAGAAAAATGAAATAAGAGCTGCTGATACCCTGAAAAGAGATGATTCAATCAACATAAATAAAAAAGCCATTCGGTATTGGACCTCGACAATGTTTCTGAAGGCAGCACTCACCCAATGGCTTTGGCGATATAACCAAACGTATTGACAGTAGCTCTGCGGATGGCTTTCTTGTGAGCTTTGAGCAGCTCCAGCAGTTCGAAACAGATCCTCATCCATTCCCTGGCCGACACATATTCAGCACCCCTAAAATAAACAAGATGTTAGGTTAAGGCCCGGTGTTGCTCACTGCAATGTATATATAACTTCAATCTCAAATTGTATTTCACTGACCTGTCTGCAATCCTTCCCACCAGATCAATGCAGTTCTCCTGCACTTTCTCATGTCTGTTCTTCAGGATGGGAGTCAAACGAGGAAGCAGGTCTTTGATTGGTGGAGTCATCTTGTGCATACCTGCAATGAAAAGGACATTATCCAACAACTTCCCAGATGTTTACTTTTCTAAATTCGTAAGTCTGAATGATTGTCCAGGAAATGCTTTCATCATTAAAAATGCAATCCTTGTTGAGAAATGTGATGTAGGACACTTACCAATAACATTAACAATGGCTTTGAGTGCTCCCAGGATGCTACCCAGAACTTCAGGATACTCCTCTCCCAGGTACTCATACAGCACCACACCCAAGTGACCCATCAGTTTTTCCTGCAGTGATGGACGAGGAGAACATGCATTAGTTTCTAAAATAGGATATACAGTTGGGTCTTTGAATCTGTGTGTGCACGTGTTCATAATGTACCTCCTGGCAAGTCTTCATTACCACAGCCGTACGGGAGATCAGGTCAGCAGCCTGCTGACGGACTTTAGCTGACTTATTGTTCAGACGCCACAGCACCGTACCACAGATCTGAGGCAGGTAGGGTTTGACACGCTTCCCGAGGGCATTCACCACAGTGCCAAAACCATTCAGCATCACAGAGTCCTGAAGAAGAAGGAGAAAGGATTAAGTTAACAAGACAAAAACATTTTGTAAAGAGGGTTCTTCCCATCCTGGAAACTCTTTGACAGAAACTGTACAGAATGGATTTTTTAACAGCTGTTAATCAAGCACTAGCGTGATCCCGCTTTACCTCCGTTGTCTGTTCCTGGAAGGCGTACAGGATACCATCAATCAACTGCTCCTCCAGCTTGTGGTCGATGTCAGCTGCACCCAGGTTACCCATAATTTTTTCAATAGTCTCCATGACCATCTTTCTGTACTGCTCGGCCTCATCTTTCAGGTCATCCACAATGCGAGAAATGATCTCTGCTGCTCCTACTTTGTTGGCCAACTCCACTGTGGTGTCCACCAACTGTTGGAGGAAAAAAACGTTAAAAAACATGGGTGGGATATGTACATAAGCTTGACGTCTCTTTAATAGGCTGAACGTGAACTTCTGTGTGTTTGCTAACCTGTCTGTAGTTGCGCCTGTCCAGAGCCATTCTGTGTTGCCAGAAGTGCTTGAAGAAGGGGGGCAGGATCTCAGTCTTAATGTAGTTGGCCTCCACACCATCAGTGCCACAACACTGTTTGACCACCTATGAAATACAATACAAGAGCAGGTCAGAGACAGAAAATTGTGACAGACGACTTCAACATGGTCTCAGGTCCTCAAATATCAGAGTTCAGACAAAGAGCATTGTTTTTAAGTGTAACCAACGGGTGCAGGGTGAGAACAGAGAGGACAGAGATGCCAGCTCTGATAATTCTCATGTTGGTGTTCATGTAGCGAACTACTAGCCCTGATGAAACCATGTGGTGGTTGAACAGGCGAGAATGAGTCGCAGGAAGTCTAGGGTTGAGGGCTATCAAGTTATTCTTCCCATCCCTTACCTTGAGTACAATCTTTTTCATCTCCTCATCAGGGGACTGGAACTCTCTGATGAGGATCAGCATCACCTCTCTGGTGTAATAGTTAGCATACTCAGCATCCATCAGCGGAATCAGGTATCCAATAGCTTTGAGGAAAGCAGCCAGACCCTGGTGACAAAAGGCAAGACATATATTGTGAATACAAACTTAGCCCAATGATTGTGGTTCAGAGACCTGAGGACTAAACGTGTTTGTCTGATGCCCCCAGCAGAGTGTTGCTGGTCTTTAATCTGACCTCTACTGACAGCAGCAGCCCCACCAGGGAGACTTTATAGCAAGCAAATATTCACACTGTAGCCACATGGAGGCTTAGTGCTGGGTGTTGATCTTGCAACAAATAGTTTTTTACTGAATCTTACCTTTCCTCTGTGCTGTCTGATACCCTTCCACAGCGGCTTGAGGACAGAGTCAAAGGATTCAATACCATAGGGTGTAGCAGCTTCAGCAAGGGCAGCTATAGCCAGGGCACTGATGGTCCTCACCTTCTGCTGCTCATCCACAAGACCTGTGAAATCACACAGTCAAACAGTTAGTGCTTCAACACATTTGATTCAAGTAATTATGACATTATTATCAAAAAACAAATTAACTGTTCAGGTTTCAGTTTCAGGCCCAAAATTAAGCAATTATCAAATTATTGTTAAAAAGGAATTTCTTCAATATTAAAATAAAGCTGACAAGAAGAAAAAAACAATACAGTTCTGAATAGCTTGGATATACAGATATAGCAAAAGTTCAGAGAATCTGTATCAAAGACTGATTTCAAATTAACTGTGGTATATTTATTTTCATACAATTTAAGCTACTAGGACTTGTTAAAACTTTAAAATGTAACATGACTGACCGTGTTCAATGATCTCTACCAAACTGCGAAGGTGAGGCAGAATGGCACAGCCCATAAGGATGGCAATCTGCTGCACGATCTTGATGCCTGTGTGTCGGGCCTGCCATGACTTCTTGCTTTTACATACAGCTTTGAGGAAGGGCAGGAGAGAAGGAATACCAAGAGCAGAGGCCACCACGGCAAAAGCACGGGCTGTGGTGTTTCTGACATACTCATCCATGTTGTCAATATCAGGTCGCATTGTTGAGATCATCGTAGCCAAACCAGCAGCCTGGGACAGACAGGAAGAAGAGGAATGTCAAATTAGTCATCGCCACGTAACAAGAAAATTACTGACCAGTCAGTCATTCAGAGACAGTCATCACAAACCACAAAACAGCTTTCTGAATGTAATGTGTTAAATATAAACTTAAATTAGCGTTGGTCTTATTTGGTGTGATGGCATGATGTTTGGGAGCATGTTGCACTTATGTAATAGCAATTAAAATGAAAATTTCATGTTTCTCAGTTCAACTAATATATGCCAGGTGGACCACCTCCTGATCAGAATAAAGATGACAAATGCATCAAAAACACATAACCCTTTACAACACCAGGCAGCAGAGCACACTTACGCCAGGGAAATAATGTGTACTGGCCTTCATTCAGATCATACTGTCTGCGAACCCTGGTTCAGGTGCACCAGTATACAAAAGGGAACTGACCAACAGGATAGCTGCTGTTCATAACTACTTGTTTCAGCATGGGCATGCAGTTTTTACATAGCTTTCAATAAAATTGACATGAACTAACTTCTTTGCAAACAAGGGAAATTACTTTTGTGGCTTTAATAAAGGTTTGAAACCAACATTTTTTCAAGTCTCAGTGGTGGCAATGATAAATATCTATCCAAGCAATACATAACTAAATTCTGTCAATGGAATATCTGATTGTAACCAACGGGTGCAGGTTGAGAACACACAAGCAATAAAAGGCAGGTATGCTAGCTCTCATGTTGGTTTCAATCTAGCGAACGGCTAGCCCTGATCTGACCATGGACTGGTCAAAAAGGCGAGAATGGTTCGCAGGAAGCAACATGTGTGTACTTTCTTCTGCCACATTACCTTTGCCAAGTTAGAGATGATTTCTCTGCCTTCTACTCTGGCATAGTAGTCTTCATCAATCAGTAGGGGCTCAATCACCACCAGGATCTGGTGACAGAAAAGACAGTAAGTTAGTTCTCCCAAATCTGAATCCACTAAGAGAAGTGTATAACTGTCACACTTTACATACCTTGTGTACGTATGGTCGAACCAGGTCATCCAGTTTGTAAAGAATACGGTCAATCACTTTAACCAGAAGATGGCGCTCCTGGTCCTCCAAGGTGGGTGACATGAGTAATGGCAAGATCTGGTTGAACAAGGGGCCAGCTCCAAATTCACGAGCCTTATCTGTAATCTGGCGCAGAGCGGCCTAAGACAAGAGAGAGGAGAGGATCAGTCCGTCAGTTTGACAATGGTTGAAATCACATCGATTGAGACAGCCTCAACAGATGTGTTGACTTCTATCTGCTGCTCCCGGCAGACCATGATCGTTTCACTCCGACCTCTACTGAAAGCAGCAGTTTCTCAAAGAGAAGATTCTTTAGCAAGCAAATATTCACACTGTAGCCACATACAGGCTCAGTGCTGGGTGTTGATCTTGCAATCAGTATTTTTTGTGCTTCATGTGAGTACAGGCCTCCTTGGTTGATTTGTAAGATGAGAACAAAAAGAGGCAGTAGAAGCTCTAGGAGTACATGAAATTCAGTGATGTAAAGCATGTTTTAAAGAGGGATAGTGGGGAAAAATAGGAGAGGTGAAAGTACAGACATAACATCAACCAACCTTCCTCATTGGTGGTGTTCCATTTTTAATCTTCAGTAGCAGCTTCATGATCTTCCTTTCTTTCTGCTCCTCAGGACTCAGTGTGGACTCATCCACCTCCACCTAACACAAACATACAGAGCTACTCATCAAAACATGTTGAACTTCAGACAGAAAAAAAATTCAGCTGTTGATTTTACAGTTTTACACATGAAACATTTTAAAAATGAAATGCTTACCAGCAGTTTGTCAAAATACTGGATGTCATCAGGTTTGAGAAAGGGGAGGTTGCCTGAAGGCTGGTCATTCATCTGTTTTGTGGTGCGGTCTTCTGCCTGCATGTGGAAGCCAGTCATGCCTCCAATAGGGGTGGGAGTGGCTGACAGCTTACGGGCCGGCGTACGGATAGGCACATAGCCTGCTGGTGGAGGCAAGACCTGTGGAAAGGAAAATTTAACTGTCAGTACTGTGAATGATGTTAAATAAGGTTTAATATTGCGGTTGTCACCAGATCATGAAATGCAATAAAGGGGTATGAACCTTGTATCCCTCTGGGAACATGGCATCAAGCTCATCGTCTGTTAGAGGCCGGTTCCTCTCGTCAATTTCCCTCTCCCACCTCCACGCCTGCAGCTGCTCTGGAGTCATGCTCATCAGGTGACCTGGAGAAATAAGAAGAGGGAACCAATTTAAAAACAACACAAACCGTTACAGGGCTTGAAGATCCACTTGACTCATATGTGGTTGTTTGGAAATCCATTAGCTTCTGTTGATACCTTTTCCTCAAAAACAAACTAAGAAGATGGAACACAACGCCTGACACTTAAAGTTACATGGTAATGAATAAGAAATAAAAAGTGTAAAATAGAGATGGTAGAGGGAACATCCAATGCAACAAAAAGTGAAGATTTATGTACCTGGTGTTGGAGTAGCCATGTTCATAGCTGGTGTTCCTATGGGAGTCTTTCCTGGGGTGAGTAGTGGCGTGGAGGATCCCATCTGACTGGCAGGGGTTTCATCCCATCGAGACTTCCTCTTACTGGCCCCAGGGGTTGGAGTCTCACCCACTGACTCATCTCCTCTGTCTGTGCGCGGCGTTTCAGCCCAGCCACTACCGTGTCCCGGGGTTTCCCTTTCCGTCTTTGGGGTTTCGTCCCAACGGTTCTTGCGTACACTTCCCGTGGCTCCACCATGGCCGGGTGTTGCATGGCCAGGTGTGTCTCTGCCAGGTGTGGCAGCACCAGCAGGTGTGTGACTTGGAGTTGGGTCCCACATGCGGGTGCTGGGGGTGGCTCCTGGGGTCTCACTCCCTTTAGGGCGGCCAGGGGTTTCATCCCATCGGCTGTTTGAGGGTGTGTGTGCAGGAGTGTGTCCTGGAGTGTGTCCTGGAGTCTAAGAAGGAAAAGAAACAAAGACAATGAGATTAAAAACACAAATCAGACAATCTACAACTTCAAAATAGTTGCCCTACATTACTGAATTCCATCACATTACCAAGTCACATTATATTGAGTACTGACTGACAATTGACCACAATATTTGTACCAACTGTAAGTCGCTTAAACAACTTAAAACCTTAAAGTTATCTTGCACTTAAGTCATCAGAGGCTAAACATTGAGTGGCTCACCTCAGCAGACGAGTCAGCCTGGTCCCAGCTGGACATCTTTTTGGGTGTAGCATTAGAAGGGGTTTGGTCAGCTGTCTGGTCCCAGCGACGCTTGCGTTTTGTGGCAGCTTGAGCGGCAGCTGACCCGTTGACAGCTTTCAGGTCCCCTGATTTGGCCTTCTCTGCCAGCTGCAGACGAATCTCTCTCTACATACAAATGTGGACAGACATCAGGATTAACTATATGACCGTACTGAATAAATGTCTCATTTTTTTTAAAGCACAGAACTTAAACAATTTGTCTCAAACTATTTTCAGTCCATGTCGAAGAAAACACTAAGTAGCTGCTTACCTCCTCTTTGGACAGGTTCTGCTCCAACATGACGTCCACGTATGACCTGACCTGCAGCTTGGGGTCCGGCGTTTTGCCCCCTGCGCGAAAGAGCACCAACAAGAACAAAGGACACTCATAAGTATACACTCTAGGGACCTGAGTTATTACAAACACAGCAAGCACAAACACAGTCAGCTAAGTCTGACTCTCTTTACCAACAGATTAACTTACATTCCTGTTTTTATAAACAGCTGATGTCCTATTAATTACATACAAATATACATTGGTCTCTCTTACATACGGTCATAGCATTCTAATGAAAAACAAGCAGATACATAGAGAGAAGAGCTGAGGTTGTGGTGTTTTCTTTAAGTGGATTAAGAAGTCATAGCCATCACTGATGCAGGGGTCCTGGGCTGTGCTCTTCAGAATACGTACACTTTCAGTGCCAAGGGTCTTCTGCAGTCAGACTTCAACCGGCAGAAAAGAAGCCTAGAAAATTTCTCTTTACCATTAGTAACACTTTGGAAAAGGGTTTGAACTCACACACAACAGTATACCACCTGTGTTGCATTGATTTACGGCACTCAAAAAACAAAGCATCTTCTTGGGGCATAACCACAAAACTAGAAAAAATTAATATGAGACCCTGTTGCCCAGATTCCCCATCATTTATTCTAGCATATAAAAATAAAGGAAAGATTTTGAGGCAACATCTAGGAATGGCATTAAGAAATTAGGCAAAAAATGATAAATCTAGCCCATGTATAAGTAGTATGATAATACGACATGCCAGAGCCAAATTCCTTTGTGACAGCACTGGTTAATATTCAATCATCATACATTAAGATCTTAACTTCCCTTTCAGGACAAAGGTATCTGATAACATAAGCCTGAGTTAAATCAAATATTTGGGCAGTGATTTTCCTCTACGTCTGGAGGGAGAATCGTATCTAAATTTGTTGGAAATCGATAAGCCAAATAAAAAAAACTTAAAAGGCTCTTGGGGGTTGAAGTTTGCTGTGGCTGGGCTGCATCTGATTCCCCTCAAAGGCCCCAAACAAGCAGCCAGTGGACCCTGACCAAACTGACAAGTGCATAGTTCTCTGTGTTCCCCAAAACCTACACAGGATGAGTTGCTGCACTCTTAACAGAGTGCAGTACAGGACTGGCAAAGCAGTACTGCTGTAGGAGAGAAATTAAGGACAGTTAGTATGGGCCTGTGGTATTGTGGTACACAATTTTCTTGATAACATATTTCTATTTTACAGAGAGAGTTGTAAAATAAAAATATATTTACACAACAACTTTGTACAAAGAGCTCTCTCTACATGCAGGCTTCAGATATGCCCTACCTTCACCAAACCTTTAAGACTCAGGCCGTTTGAGATCACGTTGTCAGGGGAGTGAAGATACAATAACAATAGATATATTTAAATAGCTGGCTCACAATTATTGTGGTTGTGGTTTTCCAGGCTCTTACATGTTTCTACACTAAAAGGCCATTTCCAGCCATAGCTAAGAGAAAAAAGAAAAATTTGAACAACTAATGCGACCTGGTTGACAAATTCAGTTAATGGTTTTTAATGTTGTTTTGTAATAACTCTGATAAGTTTGGGTCGACTATGCCAAAGTGACTCAGCATATTTCTCTCCACTGCCTCCCTTTGGCTTCTTCAACTCTGTACAAGCGTCTGGATTATCGTTTGTCATCAGTTGCTGAGCTCAGCCTAGCATAACAGTTCATAGGCAGGTGAATTACACCACAGCCAAGCCTCAAACTTGCATCACTCATCCTCATCTGCTATGACAAGAAGACACTGCACTTTCCCATCATAATCTACACTGAAGCTCACATAGGATTGTTAACCCTTCGACTCACACACAACCCATCTGCGACCCATGTTTGTTAGGTGAACTACCCCATTGAACATTAAACACCTAACCACCTCCCCACTGAAAAGCATGGCAACCCTACATTGGATTTAGCTTTATTGAATAGCACACACCAGGATAAAGCTTTCACTTTGCACAATAAAATCATGACAGTAGTATTTTTCCAAAACAATAACCTGAAGGTAAACTATTAGCCCACACCGACATGTGTTGCAAAGTTGGATACAAGTGCAGATCATATAATAGGAAGAAAAAGTACAATGACAAAATGTTCTTGGACCACAAAGGATTGACCACAGGGAAGGCATCAAGTCTGGGAAGCAAGTTATTGCGTTGTGATCGAAGGGTTGAACAGCAAAACCATGGGCGTGAAACCATTGTTGTCATGGGGGTCACAAAAAAAGTGAACCGTGAAAAGGGGGAGGGAATGGGAAAGGTGTAATGAAGACAAAAAATAGGTAAATTTACCGTCTGCAAAAGGGTCGAGACGCTCAGGAGAGATGATCATCTGTCTGCGCCGGGCTTTGTATTCATCTTCCCGCTCTGCAATCTTCTGTGGACGATGCTCTGCAAACGGGTCGTACTGAAAAAGACAGATGCGGAATAGAGTGTGAGTGTATTTCTAAATCAGATAAAGGCCCATTGAGAGCTACTCTGACAAACAATTTTTCAAACTTTTCTTTATAAAGATTTGTGACACCATAAATGTCCACATACTTGCTCGTCTGACTGAGGAATGGCATTGAGTATTGCCACTGGTGCGTGGTACCCTGGCTTCTTTGGACCCAGCAAGCTCGTTGATGAATCATCTTCATCATCCTGTGGAAAGAAAGAAAAAAAAGAGTCTAGTCAAATCTCACCAAAACGGCAAGACTCTCCTAGCTCATTTGCAACAAGCAAAAGGGAGCAGTCAAGCTCCAGACACACTGGAATTGTGACAGGATGAAAGCAATGACGATCTACAGTTTACTAATCAATACATTGTAAAAACATGGGATCGAGGGCTGGTGAAAAAACAACACAAGTGTAAGACATTGTTGGTAAATACTTACATCCTCCTGCTCATTGGCTGCAATGGACGTGACATATCCAGCAAAGCGACTGTCGCTGCCTCCATAAATCTCCTGGTCATAAAAGCCAGTGGAGTCCAGGCCCACTCCCTGCTCTCCTTCTTCCAGCAGGGTTGCCTTCATCCCCTGGATCTCCAGGATCTGGGCCTCGATATCTAAAAAGGGAATTCAACAAACGAGTGGGGGGATAAGAAACTGCACAATAAAAAATAATAACACAATTGCACATGACGACTACAGTTAATGATACAGGGGTAACACTGTGTAACAGACTGCTGGCGGCTTTGTGACACAAATAGCTACACATCACACTGTGCGTATGTGCAACGTGTGGTCGAACGGTGTTGTTAAATCAGGCTAAAGCTAACAGGGTTAGCCGACTGAGAACCATTTGGCCGTTTAAATAACTGCACAAATTGATTAAATAAAAGGTAGGTAAAAAATGAAAGCATGAAATTAAAGCATGTTAAGAGCACGTCGACGAACTTAGTCCCGAAGTTGCACATACATCCACAAAAGGCAAGCAAATAATAAGTGTGCGGTTACGGTAGCTAGCTAGCAAGCTAAGTAGCTAGCCACCAGCGCCATTATCTAAGCTGTCCGCGTTGCGTCGTATGTGGCCCGCTTGCTTTCAACGTTTTAAACGATAAATTCGTCTGTTAGCATGTCCTCTATCCAGCGCAACATGTACTACAACGTTTCACGACATATAATATTCTTAGAGGTATTCTGAAATAGATGTTATTGAGTATTTATAAAAGTAATTTACCTTCGTGGGTTTTGGCGATCTTCGCCATTTTGGTGGTGGTTGTTCGACTCTGAAACCGGAAGCTTGCTAATCCACACTTCCGTCTATCTGTCGGTAGCTGGTCTCAGACCAGTTTACATATGGTTACTATTTAACGATCGGCTTATCAAGAACCGGTAAAGCATGTTCGTTTAATGGTAGAAATATACCACGTTGTAGAAATACTCAAGTCATTATATTTAAACACATTATTGGCTAAAGGCACAGCGTATCATTGTAAATATTGGCGGATTAATGTGATAGAAATATTTTTGAGACAGATGGTCCACACGGAGCTAATTTCAACTGAGCCTACTTTATATTCAGTAAACCTATCTATAACATTTAACAAAGCATCGCTTTTTATAACAATGTTTTCTATTTTGTATTTAATGCCTTAAGAATATTAATTAAGAGAGCTAGGTGGAATAGTGCAAGTGTACTGTTTGTTGTTGCAGGTGTCAGTCCTTTTCCAAGTTGTTTTAAGAAAACCTCGGTGTTAGTTTATTTATTAGCTTAATGAGTGAAAATTAAATTAGCTTGTTTTATCAAACATAAGGTTTAGCACTACACACTACCAGTCCCAGTTATGGAGACATTGGTACAATGTGTTCATGTAAAATACTATGTAGATATTTATTTAATTATTATCTTTCATTGTGAGTCTGTGTGTAAGTAATTCTATTGAATGTCTGTTATTTTATCTGGACTGTGAGTCTGCAATATAGTTTTGAATTCCACAGAATATAATAGTGCTCTCAAAAATAACCAAAGATGTCAGATACATTTAGTGATGTAAAAACTAAAATGGCAGTACTTGCCAATACAGTGTAGGTTTAGTGGAGTAGTAATATAAAATAGAATAACCCAAATAAACCTCAAGTTCCTCAACATTTTACCTATAGGTTACTGTACTTATAATAAGAATACTTCAGTGAATATAGCTTAGTACTTTCTGCCACTGTACTTATTTGTATATGTTGATACAATTATACAATGTAATACGTAGTGTTGGGGAAGCTACTTTGCAAGCATAGCTTGTAAAACTACATGTAGTTCAGCCTGGTAGTAGTTTGTAAAACTACTGCTAAAAAAGTAGCTTTAGCAACTACTTCTACTAATTATACTCATTTATCTCAACGTTAGATAAATCAACATATGGTGTATATGAAACATGTACATGCTCAAATATGGCCATGGTTGGTCTGGCGCATTCGGGGGCGCATAGGGGATAGCAGGAGGGTTGTCCATGATGTGCTTGTGCCATATGAGCTCTGCCTTCCTTGGCACAAAGACCCGCATACTCTGTGAAGCATGGCCTGCCAGGCAGCTTTGGCTTAGCATGTCATGACATGTTTCATACATTTTTTCAAAGAAAAATAAAGTAAAATGTTTATTATATAGGTCTTTTTATTCAAATTAAAAAAATATTTCATGTTATTAGCAAAATTGTAGTTTGTAAATTGAGTAGTTAAACTACAAAAAATGACCCAAAAAGTAGTTGAAATACTTGACGCAGCACAAAATATGAATGTATGTTTAACTACCGGCAAGTTACAGCAAATTGTAGTTAAGCCATGTAGTTCAACTACATGTAGTTTAATTCTCCCCAACACTGGTAATACGACATTACTAGCCGACCACTACTACTACTACTAATTATGTTATAATAAAACTTTATTAACATTTTTAGAACTACTGTCTGTCCTCAGACAGACATTATCATACAATTTAGTTTTTTCAGTTTAAAGATTAATTTAGTAAGAAGAATGCTTGAAAAATATATCCATTTTTTAAAAAAAAACAATAATCAGACCAATTGTAAGTGCAAAACACCCAATAATACAGAATCAACTTTCAGAATCAACTTTGTTAAGGTATTTATGTCAGCTTCTCAGTAGATAAAAAAAGAAAACAAACTAAACAAATATAACCAAACACAAACACAAACATATAGCTTCTGTATAAAGGAGGGACTGAGACAATAAAATACTATATAATATATATCTACACAGGTCTGATTGTTACCATGTGTACATGGTTGTGGCACAGGTACTGCAACAATAAATAACACCGTAGGGTAAAACTCCCATGAATAAAATAAAACATATGGACGTGGTTTGATTTGTATAGACGATTGTTTATATTTTTGTTGTTTACTTAGATTCACTTTTATACAGTTCCCTTCTGTTATTTAGCCTCCCCTCAATGATAGAAAGGGGTAGGGCAAAATTAAAAACAAAGAAGAAAGAAAGAAACACCTATCAGTGTAACACAATAGAATTCAACAGCACCACAAACTGCAGCACGCAAAATGATCATGTATGATCATCATACAGTTGTATCAGCACTTCCATCAAACAGTTTAAAGAAAAACTTAGCAATTAATTTTAACCTTAATAAAGGTAAGATTCATTTCTCTGAGACTACAATGTTTTTCTATGGGCCTACATAGTAGTGAGCAGCAGGGGCGTCACTAGGTTTTAAGGACAGGGGAGGCTAAGCCCCCAAGGGATGCACAGGATGTGAGCGACTGTCGCAAGCAAGCACAAAATTTCACAAACAGCTAACAAAGACTAAGCAATGTTTTATTATTATTATTTCAGACTGTTTTTGATCTTTTTCTCCCTCAGCATCTCCTTCTGCCCGACCCTTCAAGATACACTGAAGCACAATGAGTTGAATTAATAACTGAGCAACATAGATGCTAATGCCATGACTTTCGCTCACAACACAATAATTGTTTGCTCCAAAATATTTGAAGTTGCACAGATTACATTTTGGGCACATATGTGATTAAAATGGTTGTAATTTCAAGCCCTGAAAAATATTAATTACTTGAATTAAAGTAATATTAAGATACTCTAATTGGCTAATTTGGCTTTTATATCTTGGCCTTCTCCAACTTCTAAACATTACTCTCCTCAATAAAAACTCAAGTTAAATAAGTCTTATATGGTGCACCTTGACTGAAATGTTTCATATTTCATATTCATATTAAGTTCCATAAAATTCCAAGACTGCATCACAAATGACTCTATCCTGTGAAATCCTTTAGACTCACCTTTCCAGTAGAGGTCTCTCCCCTCTCACTCCCTGTGCTCCTCTGCCCTGACTCCTACAGGTCAGTAGGGGTGGTGGAGTGATTATTATTAGTGTATATTATAATCCACTGATGATAATCATAAGTGAATGTGCTCAGCTCCTGTTTAACGGTGTGCATCCATGCGTAAAGTGAGAAACACTGCTGATGCTCTGGAAAGAAGTCACCCCAAAGATAGTATATGGTAAAAAGAGTGCACACTGAACCCTATAAACAACCAGGGCCTTAACAATGCAGTTCAGACTTACCAGCAAGCTAATAAGTAGCAGCGTTCTTTTTGAGCTGGAATGTAACTTTTGACTGTGAAACAACAAAGGTGAGACATGCGAAGAGATTGTTTATAGTTTGCAAGCTTGGTTTTATCTGTCAAACAGGGAGCACTTGGTCTATTAATCACATGGGACTTTCTGCTGTTAGCTGGGGGCGGAGCTTATTAACTGTTACTACCAGCAGTGATGAATACTTTCTTGAAAAACGTTCTTATATCCATTCTTCTTCATTCACGTTCTTCTCCTCATGCTGTTTTAGTCGCTAGAGGTGGGCGGATCGATCCAAATATCGATAGTATTGGTATCAAATCGACACTTGATATTTTTGTTGTAGTTTCTCTCTATAAGTTCAGCAAATCACTCCTCCTTGCTGCTCTCCACCTCTTTCTCTCCGCTCACTCAGGTTCACTTCACAGAGTTATTTCCAGCATTAATTAATGATGTTTTTCAAAGTGTAATTGGTGGTCAGAGATGTAATTTTAGCACAGTGATTAAACTATTATCATGTATTTAGACAGTTGAAATAAATCTTAATTGTTTTACTGGAACTCAAAAATATCTACTTATATTTAGATATATAGCCTACCTCAAACCTGAAGTATGAATATGGCAGGAAAAAATAACCCTTTTGTGTGTCTGTTGAACGAACATTAGTATTCCTATTTAGGCTACATGCAGATGGGTGATAGATTTAATTATGTTAAATATTATTTTTTTAATTGGTTAAAATCTTTGTCCTGTGTTTTATTATCATCATAATCATGATCAACTAATTACAGGCAGAAGAAAACAAAATCATTCAACAATCAGGAATTTTCAAGCAAAAAGTATCAGTATCAGTATCGGTATTTGGTAATATTGGCACTGTAATTACTTGGTATCAGATCGATACCAAAATTTGCAAGCCCTTATGACGCCACTGGTGAGTAGTTTACAAAACCTGCTGTAAAGGTGTTAGCAACCTAATGTGTGTGTGTGTGTGTGTGTGTGTGTGTGAATAACCTTAAGGTGCTCTGAACTTGAGTGTACTCGATTACAGGCCCACAGTGAAACTTGAGCCTACATCTCGTGACATTCCTGCCTGTACGCGTACAAGCACGCGCAAGTCAGAGACGTCAGTTATTTCGACTGACGAACCACGAGAACGGCCAATGAAAACTCTCGGTTGGCATGGCTCCCCCAATGCTTGGCCGATATACAGAGAGTACGTGACGATGGGGGGCGGGACATATCTGTGGACACTGATGCTTGTCAACTTGGTATTAACGGACGAGAGAAGAAATCCGTCAAAGAAGGGACGATGGCGAGAGGTAGCCGGAGCCTGAGAAAAGTAGCAGAGTGCCTGAAACAATTACCTACGACAGCGAGCCGGGAAATACAGACCAGGAACAACGTAAGGTAAAGTTTTTAATCTTTTTTAATCTGTTCTCGAACGAACCCGGAAAGTTAAGGTGAAGACTCACCGGACGATAACAAATGTAAAAAAAAGATAATGTCGCCGTGTTTAGTGGTAAACAATTTAGTATGAAGGAGCAACATTTACGAACATGACTCCTCGTGGGCCTTGTTTGATTTATTTAGCCTGCCAGGAATTCTGTGGTCTGTTGTTGATATTTTTTGCCATCACCTTTGATTCCTCAGACATGGTATTTGTCCCTTGGGCGTATTGTCAATTTAGGTCTTAACAGCTGACTGATACAGTCCAGCTACACATCACAGCAATGACAACAGCCTCCTACAACGGTGGAAGGAGGCGGGTGACCAGACAGAGATCAGACTTTACAGACTCTATATGACGATGTAGATATAGTCCCAGTGAGTCCAGGTGAAAGGCAGGCTTTCAGAATCGTAGAGGTGAAATCACGGATGTGTTGTCTTCAAAATATTCCCAATTTTAACATTTAACCAGCATTTCAATTGTAGTCGATCAAGACTGAGATATCTTTTTAACCTATTTAAATGCGGCATCATGCATAATATTTTATAAACTGATTATATTATTTATATGTTTTTTTTACCTGCAAAACTATCACAGACTATACCTGTCAGTTAAATGTAGTGGAGTTAAATGTACAATATTTCCCTCTAGGAAGAATGTAGGTAAAAGTGAAAGGAGCAGAATGGAAATGCCAGGGTACAGTACATTGAAAGCATCTCAAAAATGTACTCTGCTCAAGTAAATGTACAAATTTACATTCCACTGCTGCAGCTTAACCATCATAATATGTATGGATACAGCAATGTGTCAGGAGAAAATCTGCTGCAAAAGTATGGTGTTCTGCAATATCTTTTGACAGCTTGTAGTTTTCGTTGTGCAAATGACCTCGTTATCCATCATAATCTGTTTTTAGTCCATTCGGACTTGAATGAGCACACCGTCCTCCTCCTTTGCTCTGAAGTCCAATTTCTGAACCATAATTCTATATCTGCACCCATACACACGCATGGACTTGGCAGTTTGAGGTCAGTGCATGTGTCTGCAGTATCACATTACAGGTAGTAGTGAATGGGTTCTCTTTAGAGTGACCACAGGGTTAGTAATGGACCAGTAATCTGAAGCAGCATGTCATGAGAAGCACGGAAAATGTTTCATGGCTTTAAGCTGATGTTGGCATAGGTATTCATATCACATTAAGTGGTGACATAATGGGTAGTTAAAGCTAAACATACACCCTGGGAACTGTGTTGTGCTTCCAAACCATCCAGTGCCAGGGACATTGTGGAACAGGGTGCCACAGGTGCTGTGGGTGACAGCCAGGCACAATGGACAAATCAAACCATCGGACATATTCCTCAGTGGTAGTCACTGTGACCCTGCAGGCTGCAGATAGCAACAGTAAGATGACCTGTAAGTTATATGTTCATGGCATCTATGGAGGCTACAAGCTAGCTTTTATCTGTCCAGATTAATAGTGTCCTCAGCTGAATGGACTGAAATGTAGGGAAAAAAGAGATGATTGCCAAGCACACGTTTAAGATGTAACATGTAACATTTCTCCATTAAAATGTCTAAAAATGACCTTGGTTACATATTTTGATGAGTGACCTGAATTCACATGGACACACACACACCCTAGTAGTGTGCAGTGTTGCAAGCTTAATACTGATGTACAGTAAAGTAATCTGGCTGTCCAAACTGAATAAAAAGTAAAACGCAAATAATCTCAGATGATCCTGTGTTCGATATTTCAATTGAACTAATTGACATTATGTTCAAAGATTGTCAGGGGATCGAATATTGAGACATGAATATTATCGTTCTTGCCAATGCATTGATTTCTCTACTGTACTGTTTACGAGAATGTAAGAAATATGGAGGTCACCAGTTGGACATCAGGAAAAGCTGTCTGTGAGAAAAACTGGCAGCTGTTGGAACTAATTTCTCCAGCATTAATGGAATTCTTCCTGTCTGACCAGGTTGTTTGCTGTCGAAACCTCATCATTAATGTTATTCTGCAGCTTCTCCCAAAGCCATACAGAAAAATCATGTATAAAAAGCCAGACAGGCAGTCAGAATACAAGGTTGAAAGGTGCACTGGTAGCTCAGCTCATAGAGCACGTACCACACATCAAGTCCTGACTGCAGCGGCCTGGGTTTCAGTTCCAGCCCGAGCCTTTTGCTGTCTGTCATCCCCTCTCTCTCCCTGCCTGTCACACATGAAGCAGAAATGATCATTTAAAGGCTGTGTCGTGTGCTTTAGGTCTCTAAAGCTAGTGCTAAAGTTGGTGCCCTTGACTTTGTTTCACTTCAACTTACTACCTGTATGTCCGTGACCCATTTTTCTTGAATGACAAATGCTTGGCAGGCGTTGCAAGAATCCTTCTATGCGGAGTATCCAGTTTTCCAGGAGTAAAGGCTTATGTTGCAGCTTGTTACCTTGTTCTTGATTTACAGATATTATTGACTAATTAAGACCAGGCGTTATGTTGATGTAGATGATGTGAAATTAATCAGTGTTGTCAAGAGAGTTCCTGTCCCACTTAGGTCTGTTGAACAATGTTAAAGATTTGTCTCAGGCTAGAAAAAAGAAAACATTTCACTCCATGAAATTGTAAATAGTCTAACTAATATTCCAAGAACATCTGAATAAACAAAATACATTTTATTTTATTGAATGGAATTTATTGTATTGACCCTGTCCTGGGGGTTCTCATCCAATTGTTTGTTTTGTGATCAGATACCTGTCATCATGTGGGATCCTGATGACCCGTGTACCTCCCCAGCCGGGTGCAGCCATAACAGGGCATGGCGTTGTGATGCCTGCCCGCAGCTTCTTCAACCTCGCTGATTCCTTCTCCAAAAAGAAGGAGTACTCAGAGAGACGTATCATTGGGTGGGTCACTCAAGTTTGCCTTCACTTGTGGTCTAGCATTTTGAAACTTGTTCTGTCTCAACTACGGTCTTTTGTTTCTTCCCTTGGCATGTCTTGAGACATAATCATCACATGTTTTTGGTGTAGTTGGAGCTTAAAACGTCCTTGTAAAGTTGATGATAAACATGTATGACGCATAATGACAGAAAACAACACATGAGTATATTAAATCGTAATAATATAAAACCTTATTGAATAATTAGAAAAATAAAATAAAATCATAAGTTCACGACCCGGATAATTGTTTTGGACACTGGTGTCCTATTTAAGGCTCCACATGTGTGTTTCTGTATGACGCACTAAATGTCCTCCTGTGTTCCACGGAGAGGTCATAATCACTAAATCTGCTTGTATAAATAGACGCAGGCAGGTGGCAGCAGCTACAGTGGTGCAGTTATGCAACAGTGGTGTGGAATATTATCTCCATCTATCTTTCATTCACTACATTGTGCCTTTATTTTGTCTACTACGTTACTCTTTTTCTTCTTATGTTGCACTCTTTTTGCCTCCCTGTCTCTTCCTTTTCTCTCTCTCTCTTCCCTTCTCATATTTCCTCATTGACCTAGTTCAGACTTAAGTGGGTCAGGAGTCTTGTACCGTGCCAGTCTTATTTAGTATTCAGTGTTATGTCACAATTTCTGACCTTCATGTACTTCCTGACGTGCTGCTCTGCATGGACTGCATTTGCACACTGGGAGCTTATTGCTCTTTGCTCTCCATCCGTGACTCTTCAGGTATTCAATGCAGGAGATCTATGAAGTGGTGGCTGAGGTGGAAAACTACCGCCACTTTGTTCCCTGGTGCAAGAAGTCTGACGTGGTGTTTAAACGAGCTGGATTCTGCAAGGCCAAACTAACTGTGGGCTTTCCACCTGTGGTGGAGAACTACACCTCCCTTATCACGACAGTACGCCCCCACCTGGTCAAGGTGAGGTACTTCCTCCCGGTTTACTAAACACAACAGGCCTCATGCAAGAACCCTTTTGTGTTTTTATCCAAAGCTTCTCTCACTTTTTTGTGTACAAATCTGTCCTGTATCATTTGTTCCCGTCTTAAGATTGCCATGTGTTGATTAGCACAAGGAAGAGGTTTCAACATTGACAGTCATGGACATATTAGACGGGATAATATTCTAGCCTGAAGGAAGTAAGTTACACCATCAGTTGTCACAACAGAGGATCATAGTGGACAGAAACCTGCATAAGACACAGAAGCAGCTGAGTGCAGAGTGAGAAAGGTCAATTAACAACTACTTAAATGTGCAAGGTGCTGTACTGAAATATGTCACTTTAAATAAGATAAAGTAAATAAATGAACTTCAGCTTCTATGCTTGCATGTTAAATCTGTGATGTAGGTTTAAATGTAACTACATGTTGTAGCAAAGTAGACCACAACACATGTGATAGGTCTGCTTGTTAGCATCAGATACATCTCCAGATCCATGTGTCCCATTGGCTGGATGAACACAGAATACACCCTCCTACCTCAATAGGTTAAATGGTGGTGCACACAGTTCCCTCAGGAATCTGCCCTCTTTTCTAGTTTTAGTTAAAGCAACTGTTTAACATTTCGCAGCTGTAACTTCTACATGATTCGCTCTGTTTAAGTCGCCATTGTTTGAACTACACAAAGAAATGCAACACAGTGGCGATGAACCCCACCATGCTGCTGGCCACTTGTTCAAGCTACAGCATAGGCTCTTTGTATTGCCTTCGTACATCTTTAAATCAGCCATAAGACGTTATAATTCTTAAGGAAGCCAAGTGTGTTTTCTTTATATCACTGACTCATAACACAGGTATGGTCCACTTGTAAGTCTAGTTTGTAAAGTCATTTCAATTCAGAGTTTGAGAGAATCAATTATTGTATTGTATCCGTCGCATGTGCCACTTGTGAATGAACGTGTTCCGATGAGTGGCTCCTGCATGAGTCTGATAAGAGACAGGTCAGCATTGAGAGTTTCACATTTGCCTTCACAGACCACAGAGCCAGTTTTAAAATCTGATTAAGAAACTTAGGGATATTGGCAGTTCTGTAAAACTTGGCAGCATTTACACTTTACTGAGTAAATATATATAAATATATGCAGTATGTAATGAATATACTGGGTCATTATAAGCACAGAGAAACACTTTCGCCGCTCAACTTTGTTTTGTGTCCATGCAATAGCATGTACAAGCACTCTATTGAAGCAAGATGATGTTAACAGTCAGCGTCAGTATCTTTTTCAATTTTATTTAATTCAGAAGACTTTATTTGTTTATTTGGGGCAATTAAAGGCATGTAGAGTGGTTGTACAGAGACACAAACAAGCCAGCATGTTAATTATACAAGTCAGCATGTTAGTTACACAGACACAAATCAAGTCAGATAGAATAAATAGACTAAATGAACTAAGTAAGATATTTACAGTACTTATATGAGGTGCAAAGTGGGGTAGGTTGGACTGTGCATTGAGAGACTCTGGAGACTCTTATATGTCCACCAGGGTTTTAAAAGGTTATATGTACTGATAAGGTGTTAGCAGTTAATCTAGACAAGCAACTACATTTAATTCAGAAAATCAGCGAGTTCTGCTTTGCAGCAAACCAATTGTAAATAATGTGTATATGTTGTTGGGCAGGCGTCCTGTTCAGAGGCAAAACTGTTCAACCACTTGGAGACGGTCTGGCGCTTCAGCCCTGGCATTCCCGGCTATCCTCGTACCTGCACCGTGGACTTTTCTGTAAGTAACTGTGGCAGTTCTCAAAGAAAGACTGTGGTTGAACTTTTACTCTGTATGAGAAAATGTGTTGGTTATTTCATGATTGAGAGGTTGGCATGTCATATTTGTCACTGGATCAGTTTGAAACTTTCAGAGACACACAGATAGACCACTGACGTACACACATACAGTGCTAACACTGCAGCAGCTGCTAACTTTACCCGCTACTCTCCCTCCCCTCCTCAGATCTCCTTCGAGTTCCGGTCCCTCCTCCACTCCCAGCTAGCTCACGTCTTCTTCGACGAGGTGGTGAAGCAGATGGTGTCTGCGTTTGAGCGTCGCGCCTCCAAGGTGTACGGTGCGGAGACGGTCATCCCTCGCGAGCTCATGTTCCATGAGATTCACCACACATAGTGTCTCCTCTGCTGCACAAACACAGACATACTTTCAGACGCAAAGCCCAAAGCCAAAGAGAAAAAAGAGAGAGGAGTGTAGAAAGAAAGAGAAGACTACCTGTATTCTTACTGAAAACTGCAGTGCCTTTCTCACAGCTATGACCAAGTTTATTCTAAACAATGTCATCTTTAGAACTGATGTGGATCCACCAGCTCATTATCATCTTGGTGCTAGACATTTGTATTTCAATTCATTTCCATTAGCAGAACATCAATCTGTGCCTGGTTGTGAAACTGAATCCACAGGTTATGTGTGTTTCCATAGAAGTTAAACTATGGCCTTGCAGTGCTGTTGGTCATGATTGGTCAAGCAAATCATCAGGTCTGTAAACATTAGCTACACTCAGTCGTTAGCTACACTGCTCTAACCACCATTTTGCTACCACTGGTAATACCACTGAAACAAACTTTGATTATCAAGCTGCTGATAGAAGACACTGTTCCAGTACATGTCTTCATCACAAATGCAGAGCCATATCCCTCCTATTCTGCTCTCAGGTAGTTTGGCCATTTCTCATTTCACGGTGACTTGTGTGTTTGTTTAAAAAGACTCACACTGGACGCTGTCGTCTCCGTTCTGTGAGGCTGAAATCACTTTGAAAACAGTATGTGAGGGATTCCTGCGCTGTAGGAGGGCGCTGTCCGTTTCTCCTCAGTGACACAGATCTCAGAATGCAGTGGAGATGATTTTCTCAGCAAATGTTACAGATCACCTGTGTTGGGACCAGTCTTGTCATAAAACTGGAATTTCTAAGTTCGATACAATACCTTGAAAAATATCAGTATTTGATGCCATGTCCCAATGGGGAAGATTTTATATGAAATTTAGGGCAAGTGTTATTTTTATAAAGGATAAATAACAAGACTTAAGCATAAAAGTTATTTTACTTCTGGAGGAGGCGAGGCTGTGCAGGCACTGCTGTGGTGCATGTCCATTCACTGTGTGAAGAGAGAGCGAAAAACGCAGCCAGTACAGATATCGATACTGTGGAAACTGAGTCTTGACACCCTTTCAAATATTCAGAATCCACATGTATTAATGTATCAAAACTTTTGACAACACTAGTTGGAATACAAACAAAGCAAGGCAGGTGACACTTTTGAAGTTGTAGACTAGGGAGTGTTTTTGGAGACACCTACTGCATTTAGCAGCTGTGTTTCTGTGCAAATTTAGCAGCAGAAAATCAGTCTGATTTCAAGTTAAGCCATACGGTCAGCGGGGACAATGAGCCGTTCAGAAGCTTTAAGTCTCAGCCTGTTAACTGCTCGTCCCAGGTCATCCTCATCACATGTACAGTTCCATCTGTAATCTCAAGGAAGCAACACGCTTCGTCTGACCGCTGATGTGAGTCAGGAGCTTAGTGGATAAGGATTATATGAGTCTTCAGTGACTCAGGTGTGATTAGTTGGAAAGTGATCAACAAAAAGTGACGACTGTAGACAACTTTTTGTAGATGGTGTGTTTTCCAAATACCTTTGAGTTCTGTTTGCTACACACTCCTTTCTCAGCAGCATCAGAGTTGGAAAGCGTGTATCAATTATTGTCATCACTGATTCAGATTAAGTTATCGATTAATCCTGAAGATATTTAATTCATTGT
>CAEMYA010000076.1:873442-883980 GCA_903131615.1 Diplodus sargus | reverse complement strand
CTCACTCCTTCCTCCTCTCTCCCAAACAACCTTCACCCAAGGTCACTCATACATCTGCTGTTATCAGACTGTTGGCAGCTGGTGTTTTAAATCTTCTAAAGCTGCTGTCCTCCTGCATTCATCAGCTTTGTGTAACTTGAAGTTCACACTGCCTGAAATATAAGATATAATGAAGAATTGATGACTTTGATTACATTGGGTTTCGCAATAATTGACTTCACAAAGGCCGCCTCTATGAGGGAGTGGCTCTTTTTATAGTTTGGACGCAGTCCTCACTTAAGAGTTTTTGTAGCCCTGACCTGTGCCTCCCCTCCCCCTTTCCCTACAGAGCAGCCGCCATTGCAGATTTATCATTCCTGTATATCAACCTGAATTTCTTTGTGTTTTTAAAAACATTGATGACCAACCACTCACAACTTGCAGTTTTTGGTACTGTAGATGATAAAGACTAGCCACTGTATGACTTGCTAATATGCTCCATCTAGTCACATATAGAGACTCTACCTTATCACAGTGTGTGCTTGCAGATGTTGCAAAACCCACTCAGTGGGTCGGGGGTCCACTGTCTTTGAGGTTTATGTAACACAAACCATGTTGATGACCCAAGACAGCCCCCTTGTGGAACTATGGGATTCTAAAGGAAAATGGCAAAGCTTTATTGATGGTGTGACAAAATGTAAAATGTTGTTTGAAATTAATTTTATATTATTTGCTAATTTTTGGTCTTTGTGATCACTTACAGGCCTTCAGAAAATTCCTTCCCTTGTTTGACCGTGTGCTGGTGGAGCGCTTCACAGCAGAGACTGTAACAAAAGGGGGCATCATGCTGCCAGAGAAGGCTCAAGGCAAAGTGCTGCATGCCACAGTAGTGGCAGTGGGACCTGGCTCTGTCAATCCGGTGATAACCTTTTCTCTTCCTCTTTGTAAAGCATTTTTTTAATATAGGAAATGTGTTGACTTGTATAGTTACTTGGCTGTGAGAAATCATGGGTGATGTTTGATCTGCTGTTTTCTCTAGAAAGGGGACTTGCAGAAGGTCAGTGTGAATGTTGGAGAGAAGGTACTCCTACCAGAGTACGGTGGAACTAAAGTCACCCTGGAAGACAAGGTGCAGTACATTTTTTAATTCAACTCTTTTCAGTTGAACAAACTGTTATTTCATTTGTGCCTCCCTTGGCTAATTTTGTTTTCTTAATCTAACCTTCAGGACTATTTCCTGTTCCGTGATGGAGATATCCTTGGAAAATACGTCGAATGAGTCTTCTTTTTTTTGTTGCTGTAGAACATGTCATGTCCCTGTTATCCCTGGAGCGAAAAAAATTAAGTTGCCTCTTTCATGTCTGTTTTTCTTTTTTCTATGTTATTGCAAATGTAAATAATTCTAATTGCATTTTGTTAAAATAATAAAGGTGAACTGTTGATTGTTGTCTTTTTGTCTATGGATTTCATACATTTAATGAAAATGGTCAGCAATTGATATTCAGTACACTTAAGAGAATTATTCAAAGACACTGGCCACATACAATAGATTATGCAAACAGAAATGAACATTACTTACCAAGAACAAGATGAACCAAGAACACCTTGATATCATTTAAAATTACTTGAACTATATTCTTAGTATATTGATATCACATTTTGTGACAGATCCAACAACTGCTATCTATGGCCTGTGTATGTACCAGTTGCCTCCATGTTGACTTTAGGTGCAGTGCACGCAATAGAGTAAACCTAGGCACCTTATTCTTAGAGATTAATAAGTGCACTTGTTGCTTGCTGTAATTATGTCAATATGCACCATCAGCACACAAGACGAGGCCACAAGATAAGGTCATAATGCAGGACGCTCGTGAGTTAATACTGTACTTGCATAATGTAGGGCAAATTTTCTGACATGTCTGAAATAAATCACCAAAAATCTAATGATAGGTAGTGGACGTTGGACTTTTAGGCCCCTGAGGGTCTGGTGCTTGCTTGTCTCTGTTGGCAGCCCTGTTCGCCTTGACTATTGTGTAGTTTAAGTTATAACAAAGCATCAAGTTATATAAACTGGTCATAGTTTGATATGTAAAGGCTATCCACAGTCTAACTGATAAATAGCTGTAAGACAGATGACATGTGTTGGAGTATAAAGTACAATATGTCTCTATCAAATCTAATGTAGTACAAGTGTGAGTCAAATATAATATTTCTTTTACGGAGGATTGAAAAAGAACTATAAAGTGTACACTTTATTAAACTAGAAAGATAATCTTTTCATTGTTTCTCTCGTTATCACCAGTCAATTTACAGATGTCATTCTTCTATTCATCTTTCACAAGCCCATTTTATTTTTAATCTCCTTACTATTTTTGATGTTTTTTGTCACGTTTGTCATTCTTTCCAGTTTTCTCTCATGTCTGTATAACTATGAACGGTACGTCCAGTGTGCCAGGGCGTCCATTGCTTTGAGTAGAAAACTGTAGTCATTACTCATTAGTTGGAATGGAAATTGTACATTTACTTTAATACAGTAAAGGAGAAGTGCCGCAAATGTGCAGATAAGCACAGTAAGTAGTACGTGTAAACATGTGGCCTGTGTATTTAAACTTGCCCACTCCTAATGTAATGTAACATTTGAGTGTGCCGCTCCGTGATCAGATCATATCCGAGTTTGCTGCTACAACACAGCCGCTGACGAACATCCGGGTATTCTGTCGAGATGGTCATGGCGGAGGGTACTGCAGTTCTCAGGAGGAATCGGCCTGGAACCAAGGCAAAGGTGCGTTTTACTCAGCAGGAATACGCGAATATTACTGTAAACAAGCCTCAACGACTACAGAATGCTGTCTCATTTCAGTGGTGTGGTTTGACTACACGTCTTTTGTCGACAACTTGCTCGCAGGCAACATATAGGAAGGGCCTGACCTGGAAATGGCCAGCTAGCTAACGTTAGCTTTTGCTCCGTCTAGTTCCTGGAGTAGCGTCAACTAATACGACTGTGGGTTTTACTGTACATTTCGGAGATCTGTGTGATTATCAGTGTTGCTTTAAAAATGAAATAGAGATTTTGGCGAATAAGGTTCGTAGGATGATCCTGAAACGCACAACCATGGCTAACTTACACCCTGGAGTAAATACTCTGTAGCTGTTTGCTTTGCAGGAAACAGTCGCACCCCCAGCTGACGTTATCTAGCTAGGTTAATTAGCTAGTGTCAGGTTAGCTTCGTAGCTGTGAGTAATTTACAAAACCGAAAGGCCGCCAACTTTGACGATGCGACATTGCCTTTCCAAAACTCGCAAAACAGAGCTTTGCTTGGTACCATTCTTCTAACCGAGTTAGGTTCTTTTATGCCTATGTCATTTGTCATATGTGTTGTAACGATATGGCTTCATGAATCCAGCTATAAAACGTGAGATTATAGCTATGCAGCAATGTTTATGACACAATGCCAGATTTGTCCACTTGGAATGTGGACTAAAACTGTCCTCCCTCCATGTATAGGATTTCTACAACTGGCCGGATGAATCATTCGAGGAGATGGACAGCACTCTAGCTGTCCAACAGGTGTGTTGTCACGTCATGTTGAGCGTGGGTGTGAGTGTTGCCTTCCGATTGGGTTTGTGTCAGAAGGGCATAGTGATATCATTGTGTGTATGTAAGAGCTAAGATTTAGACGTCGACGTAACGTCGATCAACCAATGCCTAGATTATGAAGAATTTGATATGCAATACATATGGATAAACGTATTTTACAGTATCCTTAATTCATGCAAGCTGTAGGTGAATAGTATCTGACTACAGCAATATTTATTATGATTTCAGTTGGCCACAAGGGCCAAATAAGTTCAGAAAGTAGACATTTATCTTTAGTTTGCAGTTTGTAATGTGACCATTCACATGACCATATGTGCACTCAGAGAAAATGATGAATGTTGGCCGCAATGATTCCCCCCATACATACTTGTCATGAAGACATCCCATTAACACTATTCCAATGGGAGTAATAGGGATCTAAACCCCAGTCCTTATTCAGTGGGAAATTGCATTCCCAAAGTCACCTCTATCACAACTCTTTCTACCTTCAAAATGTATACTGAGATGGACACAACATACTGTTGCTTAATTGACAGACATAAATTGCAATATACAAGCAAACGTTCTAATAATTCTTCAGCTGACTGTCCTTTGATGATGGCATACTCCTTACTTACTACCTTACTAGCACTGGTTATAAATCTCTTTAATAAAGACAAAAGATAAATAATATTTTATTATCTCACTCTTTACTCTATTACTTAGATTTCAGATGTTTTACACTGAAGGTACTGAAGATGAGTTTAGTGCACTGTAACAACAGTAGCTTGTTTGATTTTGATGTAAGGGGCAGAAAAGGAGGTTGCCTACCTGGTGTGAGCACCCTACTCTCTTCCCATTGACGAAAAGTTCTGAAGGCTTCCAGATATTTAAGTCCACCGTTGGGCCCTTGTGACTGATCTAGCTAACTCAGACTTCTGAAGCCTCAAAATAGCTTCCGCTGAACTTTAGGTGCCATTATAATGCAGAAGAAGGGCTGAATTCTGTCCCCTGTCTTTCAAATTGGAGTCACATTAGGATCTCTTCACAGACTGTAAGATGGGCTGAATAATTACGTGGCCATAAACTCTTTAATTGGACAAATGTTTTTGTGAGAATTGAACCACAATATACTTGGAAAAAACATGAATGTATCTTTTAACTGTAATGGGTTTTAAAAGATCAGGAAATCACATGTAGGTGATATGATGAAAATCTCACACTATGTAGTTTGATCACACAGTAAACAAATGTATCTTCCTCCAGTTGTGTAGCCTTCATTCTAAAATGTTTTGAGACCTAATAGTTTCCTAGAAAAATCCTGATTGTAGAATCATTAGTTCACATAGGAACTGTGGATTATCAGTATTGTCTATATCAGGTGATGATCACAATGGTGCTGTTTGATAATTGTGTTTCAGTACATTCAGCAGAACATTAGATCAGACTGCTCCAATATCGACAAAATCCTGGAACCTCCGGAGGGTCAGGATGAGGGAGTGTGGAAGTATGAGCATCTCAGGTATGTCTCGGAGTGTGATTTACTTAATTTACACATTTTATTTATTGTTTTCCCCAGTGAGCAAAATGGTGTTAACAATTTAGAATAACAGCAATGACAGGAAAAGAAAAATCTTTAGAATAGAATTTAACAACAGCAGTCTCCTTATAAGGTTAGCAACCTCAGAAATGACCGTACGACAACAAAGCATTGCAGTATACGCCTCCAACAACATATCCCTGTAAGGGATGCTTTGAAACATATTGTGAAAATATGAGCAAATGTTGGGGTTAATGGAAAAGATGGATAGATGATTATGTCAGGGAGAGTGGGCTCTTCTTGGGTGCTGTCAGACCTCTTCACAATAGTTGTGTTTTAAAATCTGTTCCATAAGTTTGATCATTACCTGGTTGCTAAAGCAGAAATCATATATAGATTATGCACTCATGCTCATTTGTCTTTCTAGTAACTGTGCTTCTGTTGTGTTTGTAGGCAGTTCTGCCTGGAGCTCAATGGATTAGCTGTAAAACTGCAGGTAAATGATCTAACTCAACAGATTTTTTTATTTTTTTTTTTCATATTTGATGATGCATATATTTAAAGTTTTTGTGTGTACCTAAAGCAAATATATACGTGACATTAATTTAGGGTTTTAAAAGAACACTTCTCTGTAAATGAGCTGTTGGTTTACCTGTTTTAAAGTTTATTTGTGCAACACAATGTGCTGTTGAATAAGTGCAAGGATTTAAGTTTACATTTAAAATATAGCTGCTAGTTGTACAAACTACTGTTGGTGTTGATGTCTCACCATTCAGTTTGAGAACTGTCGATTGAATTGCACTGAAAGAGATGCCATAATGTAATTCTAAGGAGTTGTGCTTTATAAGCATGTTCAGTGATGCTCATTTTCTTCCTCAGAGTGAGTGCCATCCAGACACCTGCACCCAGATGACAGCCACAGAGCAGTGGATCTTTTTATGTGCTGCCCACAAGACACCCAAAGAGGTGAGTCAACGCGTGCATATTTGAACATTAATGGCATTATGCTAGTACTTTTTATCACCTCGCTGAAGATTACTTTTGCACGTTTGAATCCCTAAACATGATTTAATTGTCTTTGCGCTTGTGCTTTTAATGACAGTTATGTGTATTTTGTCCTGCTGCATCTACAGTGCCCTGCCATTGATTACACCAGGCACACGCTGGACGGAGCTGCCTGTCTTCTCAATAGCAACAAATACTTCCCCAGCAGGTCAGTCTTCTTCCTTGAATCTGTAAAAATTGATGTTTTTGGCCACTTGGAGGAGATGGAAACAAGCTATGAATGAGTCACCTTTAAGTTGATGTGGCTGACTTGTAAGCAAATGGTAGATTCAAAGAAACACAATTATTTATTTGCAGATGTGATCCTGCGAGGTTAGTCACTAACTGTGTCTGTTTGCTGCTAAGCAGGTAGATTTCAGTTTTAGAGTTTCTTTGCTGAAAGCAGCTGCCTGCTGCTGTGAGAGAGAATAAATGGTGAGCTTCAACTCAGTACCAAATCTCAGAGTCAAAAGGAGCTGCAGATTTAGGTGATTCTTCTTAGTAGGTTCATCACTATGAGTGACCTCTTTTTTATTGTCATTTGATGCATTCCCATTGTGAAAAGAAAATGTATAGGTGCTTTGAGGCTGCGGTATACTTTGAAATAAATGAGTTTGTACATGATGTTGTTTGACCATGTCTAAATGCTTTTACCTGAAGATGAGATGTATATCTTGCTGTCATAGAGATGGGCCAGACTGAGAATTTTACAGATGGAAATGATTTTGCACTCCTTTGAAGGCATTCATGAGTATGCACTCCGGTCTGCTTAAGTAAAGTGACAAGTTCCTGTGTTTTAAAAATGAAAGAATTTGAAAGAAGTTATCTGCATATTCTGCATTAGAGCTGCACGATATATCGTCTGAGCATCGTCATCGCGATGTACATGTGCGCAATAGTCACATCGCAGAGCCTGCGATGTAGGAGGCAAACGAACTCATGTAATTTCAAGGGTACCTGACACACACTGCAGCGATCCACCAATCACATTAGTTCTTAATCAGTGTGCCGAAGCAGACCAGCCCCTGCACATGGAGTGAGTTGCTGGTAACAACATTGAAAAATGAGCAACAAACAAGAGAAAATCGCAAAAAGGAAGACTTGGTGCCAAAAAGAAAAGCAACGTCAGTTATCTGGAATTATTTCGGCTATAAGAAGGATGATATTGACCAAACACGTATTCTGTATCGACAGTGTCTTGCATCTGTTGCCACAACCAGCAGTAACACAACTAATTTGTTTGACTATTTACGTCGGTACCACACAGCTCAGTAGACAAAAACAGGTAAGATCAGTGCAGGTTAATTGTCCACAAGATAGCAGCAGTGCAGCATAACATAAAGGGCTATTCAGGTCATCTGATAAAAATTCCTGTATTTTTCAAATGGCAATATATATCACGGGGTTAAAAAAAATCGCAATGTCAGTTTTTTCTGCATACTGTCAACTCCATACATCTGGCCCATTGTTGTGAGAAATTGTTAGGGCTTTTGAAACTCCATAAACTCAGCCCTGAGCTGAGAATATACACAGACATTGTTGAGCCCAGTGCTATTACATTTTTTCACTGCATTTTAACAGCCCTGTGTTAAATATCGGTTTACCCTGTTATCCCCATTCAACACTCATACCTGTTAGCCTCATGTTTATTTCATATTCAGAGAATAAGCCCCCAAACCACACATTTTATACAAATAATTGTTTGACCCCTTTACTGCCATCATGTCTTGAGCTTTGGATGGCTGTGAAAATCACCATAATAGCATTGCTCTGGTTTACATTTAGTACATCATTTTTAACAGCTACCAAATGATTTGTCTTTCTAGGGTAAGCATCAAGGAGTCATCAGTGGCCAAACTGGGCTCCGTCTGTCGTCGCATCTATAGGATATTCTCTCATGCCTACTTCCATCACCGCCAGATATTTGACAAGTATGAGGTAGGTTTCTTTGGAAATACTTTATGAAATATTAACACTTGAGAAACTTTTATTTTGGTGTATGTATCTTTTCCATTGTTGACTAAAATGTTTTAAAGGTACAGTACTCTTGAATTAATTTTATGTTAATTTTATATGTAAAGCTGCTCAATTGAATTGAATGTTGATTAATCAAAATGCAGAATTTCATTGTTGCTTGTGTGTCTGCATTTGCTTTTCTGCATAGAATGAAACTTTCCTGTGTCACCGGTTCACACGCTTCGTAATGAAGTACAATCTGATGTCCAAGGACAACCTGATCGTGCCCATTCTGGAGGAGGAGGCGCAGAACACCTCATCAGCTGGGGAGAGCGAGGCCTAAGATACAGCTGCTGCCATAAGGGAGACAAATGTAAAAACACAGTTTTACACATTACAGAGGAGACACATTCACACACCTGCATATACAGGCCACACACACGCACACATACATACACATATATATATAAAAATATATACACACACTACAGTGTATTAAGGCTCCTGTCTAGTAACACTGTCCATGTCCCTCCACCCTCATCACCTGTGTCTGTCTCAAAGGAAGTAAGGGTAAAGAATACCAGGAGCAGAGTTCAGCCATGCCTGCAGGACAAGATGATGTTTTCTGTCCTAGTTCCACTCTGTCTGTCTTTCAGATGCACTGTGTCTCTGCTCCCAGTGACACACTTGTCTCTGGATACAGCCCTGCTCCCACACTACTCCTTTAGGGAAACCCTCTCCTTTAATCTTCTTTAAGCAGCTGGATTTGCAAAAACCTATGTAACCATGGTGACCTGTATTGTTGACGAAGGCACACACTGACAGTCCGCCTCCCCTCTGTATATAACCCCCACTCCCCTCTCTCTTAATTCACTATCATGTTTTCTGATGGTGCTTCACTCTTTTGTGTCTGCTTCTGTTCTCTATTTGCTTGTGTTGCCTACCAGCCTGTTTGGGGGTGTCCCATGAAAGGATCACTAAATTAGCCTGCTGACTTATAACGCTATTAAAACACAATGTAGGTGTGTGGCTTGTGTGGTAGTGAACAAAGACAAACTTAATCTCTAGCTTTGTAAGTGTACTAGCAGTCAGATATTCTTTCTCTTTGGCCTCTGAAATGTTGTTTCAGAGTATTTAGGAAGGCTTGTTGGCTAACTCTGATCCTGCTTTGTGACATGCCCCCATTTTAATACTGTGTCAAATGTGACTGATATTCCCCTTTCCTTCACATAATAGTAACTGAAACCATGACTGTAGGGGGAAACTAAGCTGCTGTAAGGCAGTTTTTACCCCTCTTAGCATTTGATGAATAAAAACCACGAGGAGGGAATATCAGCTACATTTTAAGTATTGGAGCACAACCTCCTTTCTTTTACCCTCTCCCTCATTAAGTTATTTTGTGGGAGGAGTCTTGTCAATCCAACCCACTTTTTTTTTTAATGGACTAAAAAATTTTGTTACTGTCGACATTTTCATGATGTCTGTTAATAAAAAAGACCTATTATTCAGATCATTGTGTGGACATTAATGCATTTAATTGATACAACAGTGAATCTGCAAACCAGAGTTTAAAATTTAAGGGCCCAGACATCAAATCCACATTACTGAACTAGTGGCCACAAAGGCTGACTGTTGCATCGCCTCATAGCTGCCCTTGAACAGATCTCAACATCGCACAGTTCCACAACAGGGAACTGTTTTGATGTAACTCTCAGTAGTATATACACTTCTAATGAAGAATATGTTTGATAAAAAGTTGCTGATGGCACGTGCACAGGAGAAACATGAGGAGAAACTGCACTGCACAGCCAGCTCTGGGCCAGGTGTGTCTGGCCCTAACACAAAACTCTCAAACCATGGGAAATAAGTGTTTAATACAATTTTAAAAAAAACACATGATAAAAGCAAAATGTACAACTCTCCATGATGGAATGGCTGGAATAATACTGACGTTTAGTCAACCCTGGTGTGGGGACTTTGTTGAGCTAAATACATCATTTAAAAAATGAACTGCTCAAACCTGGGCGGTGTATACAACACTGAATACCTAAACTATACTTTCTGTGCATTTGATCCCTTTCCTCCTTCAAAACAAAATAACATGCGTTACAATTAGGTGAGACCCATTCTTGCAATTATGAATACTAACATCTAAGATATGTACAATGTAATTTTATCTTCTTTGAAAAGTAGTTCAAAGAAAACTCCACTGATCTAGCATTTGCACTTCTATAACAGTCATTTTTTATAAAGTATTAAAATTGGTGCAGCAGAACCACAGATATATATTTAACAAATGCTTCTTCCTTGTCATGTCTTAGCAGGTGCTAATGTAGCCACAAACTGTTAGCCTCAAGCGGTGAGCAGCCACAGACGTCTGTAAGCTCACTTCTTCCTAACAACACCCCCAAAAGTTTTTTTTTTTTTTTTTTTTTTTTTTTT